>JAVJIF010034722.1:0-55383 GCA_038442645.1 Agave tequilana
AGGTGTATTGTTGAACTTAGCGATGACTCGGATGCTAGAAGTGTAGTGTTAACTTGGCATCGTCCATTTCAGCTCGATACGGAAGTCTGAAGAAAGGTGACTATCAGAGGTGTGATATTAACTTGACAGGCACTCGATGTACTGCTTAGAGGTGTAATGTTAACTTAAACAGTAGTTTGTCAGAGGTGTAATGTTAACTTGACAAGAATTGGCCCGTGATAAGAGCAATTGAGGACCTGTCATTCTATGATGAGAATTGACAAGTGAAATTTGAAATGCCAGAGGTATAGTGTTAACTTGGCAAATTTGAGAGTTTGTTACTCTATGCAGAGTTAACAAGCAAAGTTAATACTCGACAAAGAGTATTCATTACCAGAGGTATAGTGTTAACGTAGTAATGATTGCATTTTGTGGTCCTACCATTCTATGGATGAGAATTGGTAAGGGATTTTGGAGGAAAGAGTGGACTCAAGCCCACTTAGGATTTTTAACAAACCCTCAGCTATCAACGGATTTGAGATGCCTTTACCAACTACCGTTTGAGTTGGGCTAGCCATGCTATTCCCCTCAGCATGATGAGTTGTCGAAGACTGATGTTGGGCTTAAAAGCCAACATTTTCCTCTATCCTTAGCCGTCGGAGGCGTCGGATGTTTCTGATCAGAGGTGTATTTTTAACTTGATCAGTGGAAGAATACTGTCTAGGGATAGTATTTCTTCAGGAACCTGCCGTTAATAGGCATCATGAGTGTATCGCCATTCGAGGTTATGAGGCGATATGATCCATTTGAGTAGACTGACTCTACTACAAATGATCCTTCCCATTTGGGTTGGAATTTTCCTTTTGTCTTGTGCGTCATTACCATGGGTCTTCTGACGGCTAAGACTAGGTCGCCTTTCTTGAAAGTTCGCACTTTAACTTTCTTGTTGAAGGCTCGGTAATTCGAGCTTGGTAGAGCTCGATTTGCTGTTGGGCTTGCAGACGCTTGTCGTCTAAGGCCTCCAGTTCTTGGAGTCGCTGTCTATGCTTCTCCTCTGCCGTCATCTCCGCTGTCAAGGCGACGCGTAGAGATGGAATTTGGATCTCCAGGGGAAGCACGGCTTCACATCCGTATACCAAGGAAAACGGCGTGGCCTTAGTCGGGGTTCGCACAGTTGTGCGGTAAGCCCATAAGCATTCACCCAACTTGTCGTCCCAGTCTCGTTGACTTTTCGAGACGAACTTTTTGAGAAGCTTGCCAATAGTCTTGTTGAAAGCTTCTGCGAGGCCATTGGCGGCAGGGTAGTATGCCGTTGAAGACACACTTGGATTCTGAACTTAGCGCAGAATCTCTGGAAAGCCTGGCTGATGAACTGGGGTCCATTGTCATGGACAATTCGCCGAGGTACGCCGAAACGGTAAATAACGTGATGTTTCACGAACTTGATCACGTTAGAAGATTTTACCTCTTTCAAAGGGATAGCTTCGGCCCACTTTGAGAAGTAATCGGTTATCGCTAGAATGAACCGATGTCCTTTCGATGATGGTGGGCTGATAGGGCCAACCACGTCCATCCCCCATATTTCAAACGGCCAGGTAGAGGTCGTAGAGTGGAGGTACCCTGGTGCTTGATGGATGAAATCGCCGTGTATTTGGCAAGCATGACATCTTTTGCATAGGCGACGGCGTCGGCAACCAACTTGGGCCAATAGTAACCCAACCTTGGAGTTGATATGCCAGTTTTGGCCAGGTTGATGGGCTCCACAAGTACCATCGTGGGCTTCTTTCAATACTCCTTGGCTTCTTTTGATGAGAGGCATCGGAGCAGGATCCCGTCATGCGATCGACGATACAATGTTCGCGAAATCGCATTATAGTAGAGAATTGGGGGCTTTCCTTCAGATGGCAGCCGCCTCCCTGGCGTCTTCAGGCAAGATGCCGTATAAGACAAAATCAATGTAGGGGAATCGCCAGTCTCTAGGCTCTAGACCGGTGACACTTCAAGTGTTTCCTTGTCGTGATGATCTCCCGTTGACCCTGGGCAGTC
Organism: Agave tequilana; assembly: GCA_038442645.1. NCBI lineage: Eukaryota > Viridiplantae > Streptophyta > Magnoliopsida > Asparagales > Asparagaceae > Agave > Agave tequilana. Next base: position 2,026 of record JAVJIF010034722.1, read on the forward strand.
TCCGAGTGAAATTTTTAGACAGTACAGGTCGTGGTATAGACGAATACTTTCTCCATTGCTCCAGCTGGAAGGGCTAAGGAGGCAGCAAGGGATGCAAGTGCATCTGCATGCGTATTTTGCCTGCGTCGGTACATGGTCGATGTAGAAGTTTGAAACCTCTCGGCCATGTGGATTGTCGCATTGTAATAGGGTACTAGATCTTCATGTCTGACCTCATACTCTCCGCGAACTTGGCTGACGATGAGTTTAGAATCACCGTACGCCTCGAGATTTTTAACGCCAATCTCATCGGCGAATTGCATCCCAATCAAAAGAGCGTTGTATTCCGCCACATTGTTGGAGCAGGGATCGGTTAACGAGATAGCTCGGGGAATCACATAATTTTGTGGGGAGACGAGTACTACTCCCACCCCCGCTACTGAGTGTCCCTTTGGGCTTGTTCTTGATGCTCCATCGAAGAAAAGTTGCCACACTTGCCCTTAACGAACAACGTCTGAGTCAGGCAGACTTCGGCGACCTCGTCTGGGAGATCCTCATAGAGTTTGGCTACCCTTGGATCTGGGTGCTCAGCTAGGAAGTCCGCCACCGCTTGTCCTTTAATGGCCTTCTGGGGTAAAAAAGTGCATCTCATATTGGGATAACAAAATAGCCCATTTTGCCAGCCGGCATTCAACGAGGAAGGCTTTGTCATGAGTAACCTCAGAGGGTTGACTTTTGATATGACATTTATAATTTGGCCTGCTAGATAGTGTCGCATTTTTCTGAATAGCGAACACCAGCGCCAAACATTCCTTCTCGATCGGGTTTTACCGATGTTCGGCTCCGATCATTGTTCTACTTAGGTAGTAGATTGCTTGTTCTCGTCCTTGTTCATCATTCTGAGCTAGTAGAGCCCCCAGGGAATGATCCATTGCTCGAACGTACACCAGAAACGGCTTTCCGGATACTGGAGCTGCAAGGACTGGTGGTTGGGTGAGTATTGTTTGATCTCCTCAAATGCTTTTTGACAAGCGTCATCCCAAAATGAATGAAACACCCTTTTCATCAGCTTGGCGAAGGGTTGGCATCTCCCGGAAAGGTTTGATATGAACCTGCGGATGTACGCCAATCGTCCTTGTAATCCCCTGAGCTCCTTGAGGCTTCTGGGGGGTTGCATCTCTTGGATAGCGCGGACTTTCTCCGGATCCAAATGGATTCCTGTGGAAGTCACAACAAATCCTAGGAATTTGCCACTGGCTACCCCCAGGAAGGACTTGGTGGGGTTCATCTTCAATTGATGAGCCCGCATGATGTCGAAGACCACCTTCAGGTCTGCTATGTGATCACCTTTAGTGCGACTTTTCACCGCGATGTCATCGACATAACATTCCACCGTTTTGCGTATCTGCTGATGGAAAATGACGTTCATGGCCCTTTGGTATGTTGCCCCTGCATTTTTCAGTCCAAAAGGCATGACAGTATAGCAATATACCCCTAGAGGAGTCCTGAAGGAGGTATGCTTTTCGTCATCGGGATACATCTTGATTTGATTGTATCTTGAGAACCCGTCCATAAAGGACATTCGCTCGAATCCACAAGTATTGTCAATCATGACATCTGTGATTGGCAATGGGAATTCGTCTTTGGGCAGGCCTCGTTTAGATCACGGAAGTCGATGCAGATCCGGATCTTCCCATTCTTCTTGGTGACGGGGACGATGTTGGCTACCCAGTCGGGATGCTGTTCCTCCCTGATGAAGCCAGAATCAATAAGCTTTCTGACTTCTGATTGAATTGCCTCCATTATCTCTGGACGGAACCGTCGCTGCTGTTGTTTAACAGGCTTCATGTCCGGATTGATGTTGAGGCGATGCATAGCCACTTGAGGATCAAGTCCAGGCATGTCCTCATAATTTCAGGCGAAGACGTCTATATACTCTTGTACAAGAGATATTAGATCCTCCTTTTCCGAAGGTGACAAGCCGTCACTTATGAAAATGGGTTTGGGGTTGGCCTCATCTCCTAGGTTGATTTGAACAACCTTATCTTCTGTGGGTGGCTCACGCTGTTCAAAGCGGATATCCCAAAGAGCATTCAAATGTTTGATCCAAGGATCTGTATCAGGTTGGATCATTTCTTCATCTTCATCTTCCAGATGGCCTGTTGAAACCATGTTTACTGAAAGCCCTTTGAAGATGTTGCCGACACTGACATCTGACTCCCACGATGACGTGTCTGAAGAGCAATCGTGACCTGACGACTCTCGAGAATCAGAGGCTGATGGGACTGGAGTTAATACATAGCCCAACCCCCGGCGCGTCTGATGATAATAATCGGGTGCTTTCCCTTTCGGCACAAAGGACCGAGAGCAGCGTTCTCCTTCCTTTACCGAAGTTTAATCCGGGCCTGTTGGTTAGGTCATACCCCATGCGTTTCATCATTCTGAGCGCTTTCGGTTCATAATGATTGAACTGAGGGGATTCATCCTCGCCTTTCGATTCTTCGTGTGGCATCGGTTCAGACGAGATTCGCCCAAAAAGTATTGGTCTTTGGCCTTTTCGTCTGGCTGGAACCATAAATATGGATTCTTGCGCATTACCATTATCTTGGTATGTCCCGAAAGATGATTTCACCGGTACATGCAAAGATGTCAAAGCATCCATTGCCGACCAGAGGTCATCGTCCACGTCGGTAGTAGTATCCGACGGTATTGAATCGGAAACATACACGGGAAAATACGCAAAATCTAAATCTTCATTAATGTACCAACCACCCGCATCGTCGGTGGTGTTGTCAATATCGAGCTTATTAGTGCTCTTTACAAGGGGTTCCAACTCCCACAGGCACTCTTCTTTCTCAGGCTCGATGTCAGCCTCATTACCAGAGTCTAGCTCCTCTGGTTGCGGGGTTTCATTAGTCTCCTCAGGATCCTGATATAGGAGGGAGTCCGTGAAATAATTTTCAACTCCTTTAAACGGATGCCTTTCGGCAATCAACGTTTGAACTTGTCCACTCTCGTCAATGTATTTCATGACTTGGTGGAGAGTGGAGGGAACGATGGAATTACGGTGAATCCATGGTCATCCCAGCAACAGGTTGTAGGAAGTGTCAGCGTCAATGACGTAGCATGTCACTTCCGACTTGAGGCTCCCGATCCGGCATTTGAGCTTGATCTTCCCCATCGGACGGGAGCTATTGGCATTAAACCCGTAAATAGTTGTCTGGGTAGGGCTCAGACGATGGGTAGGAATGCCCAGAAATTGCATGACTCGGCGAGGTATGATACTCAGCGCGGACCCTGGGTCTACCTGGATGCGATTTACCTCGGACGACCCGATATATCCTGTGAAGTATAGGGGTCGGTCATGCTTCCCTTTAACCTGCATGTCATCTGTTGTGAAGGTGATGCAGGGAGCATTTGGGGAGGCGTGGAGGCAATCCTCTACATCTTCCTCCCTTGGCACGCGGGTCATGAAGACCTCAGCATTTGCCAAAGCTTCTTGTAGAGCCTCTCTGGTTGACTTTGATAGCCTCAGGAGTTCATACAAGGTGATGCGTGCCGGGATGTTGGCTAGTTGAGCCAAGACATCGAAGCGGTAAGGTGTCGAGGATCCTTCCGCTGCACCTTTTGAAAAAACCCGAGAAAACCGGGTTTCTTTCTGTTTCTCCACAGGTGGTTTTGTGGAGGGCTTGGCTGGTTCTACGGCTGGTTGCGGAGAAGCCGCTGCCGTCTCGCCGTACTGCTTCAAGTATGCCTGTCCTGAACGGGTCCCCGCCATCGGTTGGCTGGGCTCTGCGGCCAGGACTATTGTTTCCTCTTCTGAATCAGTCAGTGAGGGAACATCATCCTCTGCTTCTCGGGAGGAAGCACATACCACATGGCAGGACGAAGCTTTTGCCTTGCCTTTGGACTTCCTGTTGGTTACAGTAGTCCATTGTTGTTCATCGACGAGGTCAGGGTGGACCCACATGGTTTCCCCTGAGGTGTAGGGATGGCTACCAAGCCCTTCTCCTGCTGCTGGTGAGGGTCTGTGTTGACCACTCTTAATTCTCCCCTTGGAATAGGAGTTACCCCCGCAGGCGTTGGGGGTTGTCTCCCGAACTGGAGAACGACGTCACATTAGCCGTGACCTTCTTCTGCTCTGGTCGGAGATTTAGCACCTCCGCGTCAATCAAAGCCTGAAGGATGTCTTTGAAGACGTAGCAGCAGCTTTTGGTAGGATGTCCAAACATCCTGTGGTACATGCAGTAGTTGGGATTGTCGGTCTTGCCGACTTCCTCCGGGCGCCTAATTTCAGGGAGCTTCAGTCGATTGCTCTTGTTGAGTAGCTTGAAGAGCGAATCAACGTGTTCCTCCTTGAAGGAATACTGCTTGTTGGGGCGTGGCTGGCTTGAAGAGCCACTTGCCCTGCCTGTTTGAGGTTTGGTGGGAGATTTGGTCTCCGTCGCCAAATTATCCTTCCGCTTCGTCTGGAGGGAGGTGTCTGGTGCCGGTGCACGCCTTGTCGACCTTTCCGGCCGCAGCTTGCCTTCCTCTGCCCTGACACGGGCAACAATCTCCTCAGCCTGTTCACCTTGTTGGACTAACTGCTTCCAGGTGCGGCTTTCAGCAACTCCTATTTGAGCAAGGAGTGAGGTTTGGAGATTGTGGCGGCATGTTTCCACCAGGGTGGCCTGGGTCATACCTCTTGGGCACCGGAGTGCCGTGTTCCGAAATCTTTCCACGAAAGATTTGACGGACTCCCCTCTCCGCTGTTTGATAGCTAAAAGGGTGGGCATCGTGACTTCGGAATCATCTTCGAAGAAGCGTGTTAAGAACAGCTTCTCCAGATCCCCCCAGTTCTTGATAGAACCCTCCGGGAGCTTCATAAACCACTCAAAAGCCAACCCTTTCAGGGTGCCGATGAACAGTCGCGCCAGGATGGCGTCATTATCTACTACATTCCCGGTCTGGGATTTGAAGTAGTAGATGTGCTGGTTGGGTGACCCCTTCCCGTCGAATGCTTGGAGGGTTGGAGCCTTGAACTTAGGAGGGTATGGAACTAAGTCCCACTCAGCCGGATAGGGCCGGACCACTCCAGCTTCTTGGAGGTCCTTGCGATTGGCAAGGGCCTCGAGGCGTCGTTCTAATTGACTCATCCTCTTAGCATGAGTCTTCTCCTGGTCTTGGTCGCTTTTTATTTGCGACGAGGGTTTGGACGAATCCGAAGCAGATTGCTGTCTCTCTTCAGAAGGTTCGGAAGATGAGTTTCCTCCCCTTTCCCTTTACCCTTGGCCTTCTAGGAGGAGATTTCGCTCTTTCTTCAAGCAATTTTCAAGCATATGCTTGAGGGAGTCAATGGATCTCTGTTGAGAGGCGATTATATCCATCTGGCGCTTCTGCGTCTGCTCTAAACGCCTGGCCGTCTCCTCAGGAGTGTCTGCCATGTAGGCGGAAGCCTCCTTCTCGACGGAAGAGTTTGAAGCCTGCGACTCCACTACAGCGGAGTGAGAATCACCCATTCTAATGCCGCGGGCTAAGGCATTATAGTCAATTGGGGGAATGGCCCCCGTCCGGGTGCGAGTGTGTTGATACACCCCTTCCGGCTCAGAGTCAGATTCCTCTGAGTTGACCATTGGTTGTTTTCCCTTGCTTCTGCTAGTCATGTTTGCAGTAAGCTCCGGGTATTCAACATCTGAAAAGGTTCTCCTTCTGTGGGAGCGTCTTCTTTTGGCTGACGGGGAATCAGGGTCAGCTGTCTGATTAAGGACTGCTGGTGCATGCCTGATCCATAATGGCATCCAGAGAGCATATGGATGAGCTGTTGACAGCAGCATGACGAAGTGGCTTGATTGGCACTTCTTTTCCTTGTCAAATAATCCCTCAAATCCGTGAGAGGGGGATTAAAGAGACTGGTCTCGCAACGTCGAAGACGGGAGACAGTCATGTGCTGTTCAGCCTGGACGCAGACTTCAGGGACGCGGTTCTCATGACGCGGCTGTATGACGCGCACGCGAGTCTCGCGTTGCTGCCTGATGCGTTTGGGCAGAGTTGCTTGAGAGAGAGCGGGCTGCTGGGCCCCACGCCTACGAGTGCGTACTTCCTGCGTTTGAAAAGACGCGGAGGTTTCACCCTGGCGTTTGATGAGTTGGTCCTCAGAGGACTCAACTTGAGGAGTCTCGCGTTTGGGTCGCCAAACGCGAATCTCACGCACTGGACGAGGTGCGGGCAAGGCATCAGATTGTACGCCGCGTCCACCCCCAGTCAGACAACCAACGGTTCCGACTTGGAGTTGACGCGCGCGTCTCCTCTGTCGACGCTCAGCATTCCGGTTGCGTCGTGGAGGAGGGGAGAAACCAACAACCTCCTGGTTTACAGAACCAAGAGTGTTCACCACGCGGGTCTCCTGAGAGACGTTGACGCGGGTATTCTGCGTGACGCAGTTGATCGCAGCAGCAGTGGTGCCTGGGACCACGCGGGCCTTCTGGGAGGCGTTGGCGCGTGTGTTCTGTGCGACGCGGTTGATCGCAACAGTAGTGCCTGAGGTCACGCGGGCCTTCTGGGAGGCGTTGGCGCGTGAACTTGTCTTGGCACAGTGGGCATCGGCACCCGGCAGAGCCTCAGATTGGGCTTTGGGTAGCTTTTCAGTTGAGACCCTGCGGCAGACGCGGGTCTTTGGGCTCTTGGAGCCAGAAGAGAGGAACTCTTCATACTTCGCCTGGTCGAACTCGACAACGAGCGTTTCGACCATCTTCCCCTTACGGAGAACATCATCCTGCGCCACAGCTTGTTCATCAGTGACAAACAGATTCCCCAGCGGAGTCGCCATCTCTTGTTTGACGCGGAAAAGGAGCTGGTGTAAAATTTCCTTGAATCAGATGAAAAATTACAGCCGGCTTAATCTTTCGGTTACAAGGGAGGGAGAATATTGAATCTTGAATTCCCCCTTTGTTTAGTGCTGGGTTCTTCGGGTGGCGGTGGAGAGTGAATCTTGTTCTCCGTTGACCAGATGACTGTTTGGACCGTCGGGGATCTTCTCTTCGGTCGGTAGAGAGAGTAACTCGGCTCTGTCTACCAAAACTCTAGAAGAGGAGCTAGGCAAAGAGCAGCTAGTACGCAGTAAGCTTGCTGAAGAGTCTTCTCTCCTTCTCTGTTGACGATGCCTTCGTCCGGTGATCGTGCGTGTCTCTCTCTACGCGTGTTGGATGCGTATGCCTGTATGTAGGTACGTCTCTCCCTGTGTGTCTGTCTCTGTTGATGTCAACAGGGCTATTTATAGAGGTCCCTGGGGATGAACGTGCCCCCTGAAAACGCTCCACAATGAGGGGCCACTACCCGCTACATGCGCGGTGACTGGCCCCTTATTTCGGGTAGTTGCAACCGAGACGCGGGTGTCGAGCCAACGCGTCTTGTTGTTGAGACGCGGGCTTCGGGCCGACGCGCCTTGATGCTGAGACGCGGGCTTCGGGCCGACGCGCCTTGATGCTGAGACGCGGGCGTTGAGCCAACGCCTTGATGCTGAGACGCGGGCGTTGAGCCAACGCGCCTTGATCTTGAATCTCTGCGTTTTGGTGGCTTGTCTGTGTGATTTTTAGACAGCCTACAACGGACTCCTGCAAGATTTCCATACTCTTTTCTAGATTTGATTTTTCTTCAAGTGGATGTTCCAGAAAGGGAGTATAAGAATCTTAGTTTTGAAAAGATAGTAAAGATTATGAGTCCAACATATTTTGAGATTGAAGCTCAGACTCACGAAAGCACTCCATACTCATTTTTAGGGTAGATGGTTGGTCATTTTGAATAAGTGAAAGTGAGTATGAATCTTGGAAATATTGTGGAATTGGGGAGTTGAGCTTCTTTTATTGGACTCAAGCATGACTTGCATGGCTTCTATATTGTTCTCGAACTCAGATTTTTCATCAAAATTGGAAATGAAGATTGTGGAGATTGTGAAAATTGTGAACAAGGTGGTGGAAAATTTGACTCGGGGGAGGTGAATCCCCATTGACTCTGTGAAGAGTAGAAATTATTTTGAAAATTATGGTTAAAAGATTAGGGGCATGGGTTGTATTGATTCGGATAAGGCCAACCCAATGTATTTGGTTGGTTCATATTGTAAAGGACCGGGTTGGAATTATCTGAAACAAATGGGGTCGGTGTGAAATATGGATTCAATTAGGATTGAAAGAATTGTTATTATTGAATTCCATTTCACAAACAATCATAAAAAAGAAAAGAAAAAGCAAGTAACAAACAAAAGGAAAAGAAAAAATCAAAATCAAGCCTATATTAAGATTGACCTAGACCTAGATGACTCTTAACTGGTCGATTACCAGAGGGAGGTTGTTGCTTGAATCCGACCACAAGCTAATCGGGCAGGTAGGGGTAAAATACAGTGGGAGGTATTCGTGCGTAAGCAACGGGCCTTAATTACGTCAAACCACGATATCTTCGAGGCGTAACCTCTTAATCCCCAACCTTAGACACCAATTTAAGAGTAAGATTCAAAACAAGTTCCACCCTCGGTCAATCTCTTAATGAGTCCGAGATGTCCCTAGGGGCCAACGTCTATCATTTTATTAGGGTTTGGGTTGTGTGAGTAGGGAGGTGATTTTTGGGCTAAGGAAGGGTGATGAAATCCCATCTTATCTTGTATGGGTTTTGCCCTTAAGTCCAATTCGTGCAAATGTGCAATATAGACAAGAATATAACACAAAGCGATAAATCACCCACGTGTTTGTCCTATTCTATATGCAATGCCATATGTATACCTCAGTTTAGATCACAACAACAGAATAAAATATAGTATATTGGAATTGAATTGATACGTGCCTAAATGTAAGTGTCTAAACCGTTTTAAAAGCGTCCAAATACCGTATTTTAGTTCTTTAATTTATTATACTGTGTAGGTAATCAAAGCAGAAAAATAGCAGCAACAATACAACAATATATGCAACTTGAAAGAATCCTGCAAAAGATGAAGTCAAAATGCCAAATGTTTTCGCGGCTTTTCTTGGGTTTCCGCGGCACACTTATGGAAGCAGGGTCCCTGCTTTCTAGAGCAAGGATATGCAAGCAAAAAAAGAGAAATCTGTAATATTCAATTTCTGCAAAAATTAACCTACACACCAAAACAGAGAAGATAATGTTAACAAAAAGGTGAAAGCAAAACCATTCTCGTCCCCGGCAGCGGCGCCAAAAATTTAATCGGAGCAGAACGAGCACTTTAAAATGTGTTTTATGAAATCAGTGAAATTATGTATGTGCTAATGTTCCCTCGATACTTTCGTTATAGCACTGGCTCAACTGGTCGAATCTACAGGGACGGGAGGCGATAGAAGCATTAACAGTTTTTATTCACGTCGGTTGTTAACAAGTTCTTCTTTGTAAAAAGAATAAAAGAAATTAAAAGAAAAGAAATCTAAAAGTGATAGGTTATGAGAGCGATGAAAGCGATGTGAAAATAAAAGAGAAGTGGTTTGGAAAACAAAATAGAAAAGAAGAAGCTTGTGGTAAAGAAAATGAAAACATAGGTGAACTAAGAGGATGGTAAAAACAACGATAGAAAAAATGATAAAGATTTTGGAATTGGTTTTTAAAACAAAGTAAAAGAAAACTCATGGCTACTAACTACTAACTGCTCCACTAACCATGCTAACCTATTAGTGATAGTTGCCTCACATGGATCCTTGGCCATCACTAATCTTTGGCTTCAAGAGACGATACAGAGTATGGCCCATAAGATTATTCTTCTACATTCAAACAACACATCCATACCACATAGCAAGTTGCAAGCTACTATTAAATCATCAAAATCGGTTAAAGGTGAGCATGAAATAAAGTTAGCATTTGCAAGTTAGCAAGTTAGTGGGTTAGGTGTTAGAAATGTTAGAATGTTAGAATTCATCATCATGAGCCATCAATGGCCTTGCAAGAGCAAGGCCTTATAGAGGCTATTAAATTCATGTGGATTATCAAGTAAGAGGTCAGATGGTAAGTGGTTAGTACTTAGATTGCTATGAGAAGAAGAAATTAGCTAAGCATCATGTAGAATATGGAGAAGATTATAATAGAGAAGAAAGGAGACACCTTTACATAGATTGTCACATCTATTACATCAATCTCTCTCTTTCTCTCTCTGAATCTCTCTGCCCTAATACATGATCTAAAAAGAAAAGAAAATACAAAATAAAAGAAGAAGAACACCTACACTAAGTTACACTAAAAATATAGGAAACCTAGCCTTTCTCTTTTGTTTTCACTCGCTTTCTTACTCACAACCAAATCACATCATCGATTTCACACTCTTCCTTCCTTCTTTCTTTCTTTTGTTTTAAACTGAAACAAGAAGGATCATATTTTGAAAAAAAAAACAAACTAAGAATCAGACAAAGTTTCTACCGCTCCCCTTCCTTATGGATACGACTCGTTTACCATTTGGCTACAATGAATAGTTCGGAAGGACATGAGCACAACTACTGAAGGACATAACTCACATCAATAATAAACTCTTAACTCTGGTACTTGTATCATTTCAATACACCTTCTGTTTCTGAACAAACAGCCGCAAGTGGCCTTGGGTTCGTTGGAGGTGCGCCGGAGGTGGTGATGGAAGTGGCGATTGTAAGGAAGAAGATGGTGAGTAAAGGTGTAGAGTTTGAAAGAGGAGAAAAGAGAGAGATGGGGTTGGGGTTGCTTGGGGAAGAAGTGGTCGCCGGAGTGGGGCCCGCCACTAGCCATGGGGGTCGCTGCTGCACCGCGGGCCAAGTGGTTAAGGTGTTGGCCCTGGCTCAGTTGGAGGAGAGAAAAGAGGGATAAAGTAGAGGGGGTGAGAGATTAAGGGAGAGTGAGAGACAATAGAGGAGAGAAAGAGAGAATTGAAAGGGATTTAAAGGGGGATTTTAATAAGAGAGGGAAGAGCGACCTCCGCATCCAGCCCAAGCAAGACCCTCGTCAGGTCTAGACCCAGACACGGGTCTGGGGTTGGAGAGATAGAGGAGAGGGCGTTAGTGGGAGGAGGAGATATTTGTAGTGGACTTTGTGTGGTGGATAAAAATAAGGAAAAAGAGAAGAAAAGAAAAATGAAAATAGGGGAAAAGTGGTGGAGGATAAATATAGAGGGAACAAAAGAAGAAAGAAAAGAAAATATCTGGGTAGATACTCCGATCTGGGAAAACACTGAAAACACTAGAAAAGCCTGAAAAATGAAGTAACCCAAAAGATCTCCAAAAATCTTAAAAATAAAGAATATTATTTTAAAAACTTTGATGAAATCAAACTTTAAGAAATTCAACCTTATTTTCAAAATAAAAATCCTAAAATCTACTGTAATTCCAGTCGACACCAAAACCGGTCGAACTTCAATAAATTCAGTAAAATCTCTAAAAAATGCAATTAAGATAGGAAATATGATTCTAAGAAATAATACGAGAACTCCGTTTGTAAATTAAAAATCCTAGAATTGACCAGCGATACTGGCTGACACCAAATCCAGTGAAAATTTTAATAAATTTAAAAAAAAATCCCTAAACCTGTATTTATATAGAAAATACAATTCTAGAAAATAATATGAAAGCAGTTTCTAGAAATTCAACTCTATATGTAATTTAAAATTTTAAGAATCGATCAGCGGCACTGATCAACACTGATTTTGGAGATTTTATAATTTAATTCAAAAAAATTTCAGAAAATCATGCAGAGTCTAAAATATTAGAAAACTATGTTTGAAATTAAAACTGATCAAATCTGACTATCAGAAAGATCGAATTGGTCAAACACAAGATTGGGTCCCCGGCTCAAACTCAGTTGATTCTGAATCTAAGAATCTGGATCCAAATACCAAATGATAATATAAATAATCATAAAACAAAATTAAATATGAGAGAAAATAAAAGAATACGATCTAAAAATCAGAATTTGTATCGAAGTATGTATTCCGGGAACGAAGCGTTACAATATGCTTGTGACAGTTGACTACGTCTCTAAATGGATAGAGGCCGCAGCATGTAGATCCAATGACCACAAAGTTGTGGTAAACTTCTTGAAAGAAATGTATTTTCTCGTTTTTGCTTCTCTAGTGCAATCATTAGCGATGGTGGAAAATATTTGTACAATCGTACATTTGAAGCCTTGATGAAAAAATATTACATCAATTATAGGGTAGCCACCCCTTATCACCCACAGACTAGTGACCAAGTAGAAGTTTAAAATCGAGCCATCAAGACCATTCTAGAGAAAACTGTGAACACCACTAGAAAAGATTAGTCCCTTCGATTGACTGATGCCTTGTGGGCATACAAAACTGTGTTCAAGACTCCTATTGGAATATCTCCATATAGGTTAGTCTATGACAAGGCTTGTCATTTTCCCGTCGAGCTAAAATACAAGGCATACTGGGCAGTCAAACGCCTAAATTTTGACCTAGACAAGACAGATGAGTCTAGGAAACTTCAACTTGATGAGCTTGAAGAGATAAGAAATGATGTATATGATTGTTCTAAACGGTACAAGGACCGTATGAAAATGATGCATGATAGGGTCATAACTTGAAAGGATTTTCAGCCAGGACAGAAAATCCTGCTTTACAATTCTCGATTACATCTCTTTTCGGGAAATTTGAATTCCTGTTGGACCGGTCCTTACATTATTCATAAAGTGCACCCACATGGTGCAGTTGAGGTCCACAATACCACGGATGGTACCACTTTTCAAGTGAATGGCCATCAGTTAAAGCCATATCGTGAGTATCTGAGCTCAGAAGTAAAAGAAATCCTTCTAGAAGATCATGTTTATCAGGATTTATCTCTATACATGCTAGGATCCATTTCTGTATTATAGCTTTTATTTTTTTCTCTTAACTAGGTAATGATGGATGACATCCACTCATCCTCATCAGGTATCATCTTTCTTCACATTCGTATAATTGTATCATGTTGTGCATTCATTCATACATTGAAAACAATGCATGAGATAAGTATGGGGGAGGGTTCTAACATAGATTTTTTTTACGTTTTCTTGTATATAAAAAAAAAGCTTTTGAAAATAAAAATAATACTTTGACTTATTTTTGTAAGAAATTAAGTTAATTTTAAGAAATAAGAGAATCATAATTAGGATTTCTTATACTTGGTTGAAATAATAATATTTGTTAGATTTCTAGGTTTAGGAAGAAAAATTGACAAAGTAATTTAGTCTTGATTTTTATCTTAATGAAATATGCATACTTAATACACTTACACACTTAGGGTTCATAAACGAAGATTCTTATGCCCTACATAAAAAAAAACTCTGATTAAGCTGGGTATTTGTGCCTCATAAAGCATAAATATTCACACCTAAAAGAGGCTTATAAATAAAAATCCTTAAGTTTGTGGCCTTATTTGCTGGAGTCCTAAGTCCTTGGGGTGTTTTCTCACCTGATATTCTAAAACCGCCTCGTTTGGGAGTCACCGACTAAGGCTCGTTACATGGGCAAATTAGAAAGGCTAAGAGAGCTAAGGAATATTACCACCAATATATGCATAAATAAGGCATAAGAGTTAGTGTTAAAAAACCCTTAGTCCAAATATTCACAGTCACAAATTCATATTACTTAGGGTAAAATAATAGACTAGATGAGAATACAATTTTATATCTAAACTTGATTGATAACAAATCTTAGAATAGAGACTAAGTATAGGAATGAATAGTTCGGTGCTCCTATAACTTATAAATTGCTTAATTCATGAAAAAACACTTCAAATATTTCCTCTTCTTTTTAAAATACATTTTCAAAAATACTAACAATTTATTTCTTTTTCTTTATGGATTTTGTGTGTATAATCCACTAAAAACTCTCACGAGACAAAACTCGTCCTCTAGTAGTAACTTAGAGGTTCAACGGCTTGTTGCACGTGCTAAGTGCAACCGTGATTCCTACGAAAGTTAGTTAGGTTAGGTCAGTTTAATTTTTCTTCTCTCATTGTTTTGCTCGAGGGCGAGCAAAAGATAGGTGTGGGGGTGTGTTAGGACATATATATTGTATAATTATTACTATATTCTTACATTTATTCTGTAATAATTCCTACAACTCACTTGTCTTAATGTCTGAATTCATGCAGGATATGGTAGAAAGAAGATAAGCACTAATTCTAGCCAATTAAATCAGATTCTTGAGAGGATTTAAATCATCAGCTGAAGATAAAAAAATAAACAAGGATCAATTCAAATCCAAAGGTTCTACAAGCTATCTTATCTGAAAATCGGATATATTAGATAAGATAATACCATCAAAATTCAAAAGAAAAATGGATTTTTTGAAGACCTAATCGGTTTCGTTAAGGATAAAGGGATATATTGTCAAATTTAGAGAAGAAACGAAAATTCCGAGAGGATAAAAGGATAAAGGAAGAACCAACGGACGTGACCCCCCTTCGTATGGCTCTGAGGAAGGCCGCGCGGCCCAAGCCATGTTTCCACGACAATTCATTTGAATTAGGGGGAGCATTTGCTCCCTCTATCTCCTTACGCTATTCTTTATCCCCGTTTTCCTATAAATACCAATATCTGAGATAAAAAATATAGACAGAAAGGCTGCAAAGACTGGGAAAGGAGAGTTTTATGTATTGTAATGCGAGATTAGAGAAGATCAAGAGTTTTGTAATGATAATTTTTGAATGAAATTCAGAGTTTTTCTACAAGATCGTGCACAGTTTTCAGTCTAAGATTCCTCCACTCTTCTCTTTATTTTTGTGATGTGATCTTCTTTTAATTGCATGTTTTATTTTATGAATTCATCAATAAATACATGTTCATGCTTCTTTTTCTTTTTGGCTAATTCTTTGTCTCTTCAACATCGTTCAGAGGAGGGAGACATTAAGGCGACAACAAGGAACCAAGACTTGCATCGATTCTGGGTTTCATCTATTTCTTCCCCTCATCTTGTTTTCCTTCTTCTTCCATCACCTTAATTATTTAGTCTTTGCAATTTTTTAGTCTTTGCATAAGGTTAATATTCCTTTTATTTTTATTTTCTTCATATTTTTAATGCATTAAAGACTTGAGTTCTCAAAACAATCATCACACCTTTCTTTAAAGGACTTCTCAACTAGATTAAGGATTAAATTCAAATTTTTAAGCCAAGATTGAACGAGTCTCTGTGGATTCGACCCTTAACTTACCAATACACAATTTTTCTAAAAACTTTCTAGCAAGTTTAGGTTTTCTATAATTTGTATGTGGTTAAAACAACGATGGAGTTTTCCATACTTGTCATTCTTGAACTTGAATCACCAATCTTAGAAAGTCAAATTTCATTTTGGGAAAATAAATGTGGATTAGAGTTTCAACTTCTTGATTTGGACCTACTTCCTGAACAAATTTTGACTCCTAAACATTTACTTGATTTCAGTCACTTTCTTGAGTCAGTATTAGTTCATGTCCTTCCTGAGTCCAAATCAGCCATTCCATCATTTCACACTCCATTCTGGGACAAAGGTGTTGATAAAAATGACTCTAAAATTATTTTGAAAATTTGAAAATTAAATGTGATAAAATTCATAATAAAAATCATTCATATATACATCATAATAATGGATTATATTAAAGAAGTCATTAGTGAGTTCCTCTGGACTCCACAATCTTTGAATTGGGCCATATTTCATGGACCAATCAGACTACCACCGGAACCACCACCTTGAGGTGATTTTTCCTTCCATCTCTATTTGTTTCATGCATACATATATTCACGATTATTGAGGTCAATGCATGAAATAAGTGTAGGGAGGGTCTATTAACGTAGAGTTTTTAGATTTTCTTTTTTTCACTTCTTCTAAGATATTCTTAGAATTTTTTTCCTTTTTGTATAGGAATTTTCCCTTTTTTAAAAAACTTTTTGAAACAAGAGACAAATTTTTGATTTATTTTTAAGAAAATTAAGATGATCTTAGAAACTAAGAAAGCCTTAAATTATGACATCTTAAACCTAGTCGAAATAATGGATCTTGTTTAATATTATAGGTTAAGTAAGAGAGATTGGAGAGATAATTTTATCTTGAATTTTGCCTAGATAGTATGCACTTCACACTTACACATTTTTGGGATGAAAACAAAGACCTAAAATGCCACAAAGTAAAAATAAATAAAAAAAAAAAAAACATGTGATAAATATGAATAAAAATTCACTTATTAAAGCTAGATAACTATTATGCCTCAAGAAGCATGATTATTCATGCCTAATGGGGGTCAAAAGAAATAAATAATCCCCCTAAGTTTTGTAGCCTTGTTTACTCGAGTCCTTAAGCCCGAGGGATGTTTTCTCATCTGGTGCCTCAAGATCGTCCGGTTTGGGAGTCATCAGTTAAAGAATCCCTATCCAGGTAAACTTGAAAGCCTAAAAAACCTAAAGGAAGAAAAAAAAGAAATATATATAAATAAATGGCTTGATGGTTAGAGTTGAAATTGTAAATCACCTAGGGGGGGTGAATAGATGATAATGCTAATCTATAAACTAGATGCGCTAAATGCGGAAGCTTAAACAATTAATTGCAACACACTTAGTACAACCAACAAGTGTAGCCGAATTCCCCGTGAAGGGCTCTGGACTAACTCCTCTTGATTCCCCTAGATATGGGTTGAGGAGCTATATGAAACTCTTGTGGTTAAGTACAAGTGAGGCACACACACAAACAAGCCAAGCATATAAGGATGAACAATATGAAATAATGCAAGGCACAAATGCAAGCAATAATATATGAATGAATGAATGATGCTTTGCACAAATATAAAGAGAGAGGGTTAAGAGACAATGGATCAAACGCAAACACAAAGATATGTTTCGAGATTCGAGCCCCTAGCTCTACGTCCCCGCCTTCACCGAGAAGGATTTCTAATCCACTAAAGGAATACCAAACTCCTCTCTCAACCTTACAATGCCACCGAGGCAATACAACCACAATCCACCTCTACCGAAGAGGGATAAGGCCCGTAGCCAACAACCAAACTCAATCACCTCTACCGAAGAGGGATCCAAAACAATACCACTCCGATCAACCTCTACCAAAGAGGGATACAACAAATACAAGGAGGGTTTTTACAACAAGTGGTTTCTTTCAACAACAAACAATCTCTCTTTTCCACTAAACAAAAGATCCTATAGAATAGGATAGATGGATAGCTCAAGTGTGGAAAACTAAGTGTTTTGATCAAAGAAAAACTCTTGGGAAAAATACCAAATAGATGTAGAATTTTAGATCAAGAAACAATTCCCAAAAACTATTTTCTTTGAAATAAAACAAAACACTTAAAACAAATAGATGAAGCTTTTTGGCACAAAAACTATTTTGAAAACTTATTTAAACACTAGAGAAACACTGAAAATTTTCTTTTTAAAAGTCTTGTCAAAACACCCCAAGAGATGGGGTATTTATAGCCCAAAAAGAAAACTAGCCGTTAGGCTGATCTGTCAGCCTGACAGGCTAGCGGTCGGCCGGCCCGGCCGACCGCCAACGGTCAGAAATATGATCGTTGGGGCATCCGGTCGACCGCACGGCCGACCGCCCAGATACAGAGAGCAAAGCTCTCTGGTCCGGTCGACCGCTCGGTCAGCCGGCCCACTGTGCTGCCAGACGTGCACAAGGCTGTGCACGTCGGTCGACCGTAGGGTCGACCGGCCCTTGGTTCGGTCGACCGTGCGGTCGACCGACCTGGCCTGTCAGCCACTGTTCTGGGTCAGAAAAACATGTTAAAAATATTTCTAAAAATTCTTTTATCTCTTGTAAAAATACCCAAAAATAGTTTTCTCATTTTGCATTGATACATAAACATGTGATAAAAAGTTTAGCTCAAATATCAAGCATATGAAACTATTTTTGTGTTTAAATATTTTTACCAAAAACCAAAACTTGTATTTTATCAAACTTTGATTTTTCAATACATGAATAGGATAGTCAAAAATAAGTTTGTTTAAAAGTTAAGCATGCATGTATAGAATGAATCTACTATACATAAACCAATTAAACTTGTTTTGATCTACTATTCATGAAAACAAATATTGGTTAAACTAAAAACTGAAAAACCAATATCCAAACATAAAACGTGTGTGTGTTGTGCACTTGAGCATATCAACTATTCTTATCTTTACACATGGATCTAAAACACACTAAACTATGGATACCTAAGTCTTCTTGACGATCTTCCATCTTCAAGTCGACTCGGTCCAAACACCGTGATCCAACGAGCATGGCTATGTATCATCTTGACGCTCGGGCTCGGCAATCACCAAGTGAAGGCTTCCAAACTCCTCTTTTTGAAGCAATCACCAACTAATATCTTGATTAATGATCTGAAACTAAAATCACAAGATTATTAATAAACATAACTACGAGTTAATCATCATCAAAACTAGAGAGGAAGGCCTCCGGGCCAACAATCTCCCCCTTTTTGATGATGACAAAACTCATGGAGTTATATATGCATGAATTAAAGTTAAGCTTCAAAGAAGCTCCCCCTTAACTCATGCATAAACAAATAAACATAATGAATATGTAATGAAGGCTCTTAAACATGAATGCATATATATGCATAAACAATAAAAGGTTCTAGATATCAATGAAATGTTCAAAAACAAAACATGCTCTAGATACCAATTAAAATTAAACTAAATTAAACTTAATATATGCAAAACATAAATATGCATATATAAAACACAATCAAACTCAAACAATCAAACTCAAAATCTTTCTCCCCCTTTTGTCAATCATCAACAAAGGGGTAAAAAGCAAAACAAAACAAAATCTTCTCATCCTTTTTAATACAAAGAATCAATCATCAATAAAGGGTAAAAGCAAAACTAGATCAATAAATTTTTCTCCCCCTTTTTGTTCGAAATAATGAATCAACAAAGGGTTAATAAAGATAATGTTCTCCCCCTTTGTCTAAAACAAAAACAAAACCAAATAGGGGTGTCAATCAATTAAGGTACCAATTGAAAATATGTCAAAGTAGTATCTTGATACCAATTGAAAGTAAACATAGATCAATCAATAAATGCTATATGCGATATACATTCATGAAGAGGAAGATGTGAAGCTTCCCTACATAGATACATTACATGAAGGAGGGATGACAAGCCCTAATTCACATAACGTACACTATGCAATGCATAAGAGGAGATGTGAAGCTCCCCCTACACATGTGTACCACATAAAGAAGAGATTGTCAAGCTCTTCAATACAAGATACACTCATCATGAATCTATATGTAGAAGAGATGTTAAGCTCTCCTTGCATATAGGCAATATAAATCAAAACTTTTGTATTTTATTTTTTTATTAAACAAAATTTTGAGATACCAATTTTAAAACATTCAAATAAACATCTTGATATCAAAAAGAGTATTTTTCTTTTTAAGTATATGATATCAATTTAAAATTTTTATTTTCTATCATAAAGTAAGGGAGTGGAGATACAAATACCAATTGTAAACATGAAAATTGAATTTTCTCCCTCTTTATGAAATACCAACAAAAACAATGCACACTTTTATTTTAACAAGCCTACGCATTGTTTTTAAAAAAAAAATCAATTTGAAGAATCAATTGAAAATAAAGTTTGAATTAAGAATACCAATTGAAAGCTAAATCAATTGAAACAAAGTTGAAGCTCAAGCTTAGCATAAACACAAACATATATATGTATGAAAAATTAGATACCAATTGAAATTGATATTCTTGGAATTTAAAAACATTCATACATACAAACATATATGAGTATACAAAAAAGGTCAAAATTGATACCAATTGAAAGAATCCAATGATACCAATTGAAATAACAATAATATCAAGTGTATATCTCATATTACTACCACCCATTCATGCACAAGTTTAAAAGATATTCAAGAAGGGTATACATGGTATGGTCTCCCAACCAACCGCCCTTGGATGGTAGGGGTTTTCAAAATTAGGTTTGAAAACTATAGTTTGTTTGAAAACTCTACCAAAATGAGGAATATCGCAACTAGTTATATGAAAAATTTGTAAACTAGTACGAAATCCTTCAAGTAAGGAATAAAACAAAATTATTTTTCATAAACATGAAATTCACAAAATAGTCAACACTCATAATCAATTAAGCATAAATATGACTCATGAAAACAAACACATGAGTAAACAATAAATGTGACTGTACAAATATAATGTGAAGATCATAATCATGAAGGATGGTCAATAAGCTCAATATTCCTTGAAACAAGAAAATCATCAAAACTTATTTAATCTTCAAGGTATATGTATGTCTTATTAAAATTAAAGTATATATACATATCCAAACACAACGAGTCCACAAAGATATATGCATGAAGGCACGTGGCTCAAAAGGATGTATATGTATAACAATAATTTGCATAAAATGGACATATACATGAAGTTAAACATAATCACAAAAACAAATCCAAAATAGGAATACAAGTTTAAATTGTATGAATCATCAAAACTAGACTATACTAGCACATCTAATGGGTTCAAATAAGCATTCAAGCTCAAACATATATAGATTTATTTGTGGCCCACTATATGCACAAATATATACCTAGTTTTAATGAAAACTAACATTTAAACATATATTCAAAAACATGAAGCATCAAAACAGGATAAAAATCATCATGATAAACAAAAACATAATTATTATGCAAATTCACATGTTATTAAACCTATGATAAACATGATAGCTAAACAAACGGTGAGAACACAAAAATAATAGTCCATATTAAACATGGGTGTCTCAAAATGCTAAACATGTATGTCAAGGATTTAATAAACATAGCATTGACATAATAATCTATAAACAACAAAACATGCTATAAATAATAAACATGAAAAGCATGCAAATATAAACGGGAGTTAGAGATCGATACCAAAACCGATGAAGGTACCTCTCCAAGTCTCCAAACCAAGGTGGTCTTCCCACCAAACTTCCCTTGAAAGTGATGCATCCAATTGATGTCCATGAAGCTCGGAACGCATCCACTCCAAGGTAACTCTACTCTCACGTCACGCGAGAGCCCACACCTACATCATAAACAATAAGGGTGGTCTTTGGTACCCATAACTTTTGGGTCCATGGGGGTTAGTACCTTCTCTAACCCAAACAAAATTAGTTGCTAAATTTGAAACATATATACGATCAAAACAAAATTTAGCAAGGTGGCCCTTACGTCCATAATGTGTACAAGTGTACATATGAGCATACATAGTGTGATGGTGTCCGTGAGGAGCATGTGTATGCCGTGGGGGTGTGCATGAAAAGATGGAGCTTGTTTCTTTCGAAACAAAGATTCCAAACGTGTATGACCCACTACACATTGGCTCAAAGTGGAGCCCAAACAATCAATATTCTTCTTAAGCAAATTTATATCATTTTCAACAGTAGAAGAAATGAAGCATGCAAGGGGTGATCTAGGAGAAACTACCCTAGCATGGCAAACATGTGAAGAAATATTATTTTTCAAAGATTTATTTTTATTTAAACAAATTTCTAACTCTTTTGTAATAAAATCAATTTCTCTTTTTAAAGAATCATTATCTCTTAAAACAAAATCAACTCTTGAAGACAAATTTTCATTTTTTTTCAAAAGTGTTTCACAATCATTTTTAGATTTTAAAACTTCATTTTCTTTTAGTGCAAGATCAAGTTGAGACCTTAATGAATCCCTTTCATTATAGACCTCAACCTTCTCTTCCAAAACCTTGTCAAGTTTAGAAGACAATTTTTCATTTTCTTTATTTAAAGCAACAGTCTTCTTTTTCAAAATTTTATACTTTTCAATTAATTTTTCACAAACAATAGATAGTTCTTCATTCAAAGCATAGGCATCAACATAATCATTTGAAGAACTAACATCATCATCATCATCTAAGTGGGTTTCCGAGTGTACCTCAAGGGAGTTATTCCCTTGGACCGTATAGCATTGTTGTGGCTCGGATTCTCCACTAGACTCCTCCTCTTGTTGAATTGGCACTTGAAGCTTGGAGGTGGTGGTTGTAGTCAACTTGTTCCACATTGCAAAGGCGGAATCAAGATTAGAAACATGCATAAGATAATCTTTAGATAGCGTGCTTCTAATGGCCTCAAGGGCTTGTGCATTGGCCCCTATATGCTTGCTATCACTAATGTAGGATTCCTTGGTAATGGCAAGGTAAACCTTATGTCCTAGGGTTTGTAAATAAACGGACATCCTAATCTTCCAAACAAGAATGTTGGAAGGGTCAAACATGTTGGCCCAAAAAGGTTACACTCTCCATTTATTGAGTTTTGATGATGACAAACCAAATTAGTGCTATTTGGTACTAATGAGTTTATTTAAGATAAGTTTCAAGTTAGTACCATATTTGGAGGCCATTGCTTAGCTATTGCAACAACTTCTAGGTTTCATGAAGCAAAGAAGGCATATTGCATATCAAGGAAGGAACATAGAAGAAGGGGCTCTAGCAAGGCATAGCATGGCTCAAGACTTGAAGATTGCTCAACAAGATTTGTTTTTAGTTTTATAGGTTTAGAATTTTGTTAAAGAATGATGGATAGGTTTGAAGCTCAATCACACACGTTTTTGCGCACATATTGTTTCTAAGATGATTTTCTATAAAATGTACAAAAATATTTTGATACAAAATCCTCTGCCTACAAATCAATTTTTATGTTTTATACTTAGTACTATTTAAAGATATTTTTCATAAAAATCAAAGTCTTTTCAAAATTGTGTTTTAAACTTAACTTTTGATCTGAGCCGGTCGACCGCACCAGTCGACTGTGCCTGTGTCAGTCTTGTCCGGTCGACCGGACAAGTCGACCGTGGTTCTGGCAGATGCACGTATCAGTGTGCATGTTTGCCGGTCGACCGGGCGGTCGACCTGACTGTAGTAGCTTTGCTCTCGGGTTTGTTGGGTCGACCGAGCGGTCGACCTGACTGTAGTAGCTTTGCTCTCGGGATTGTTGGGTCGACCGGGCGGTCAACCGTTTGCCTGTAACGGCTCTATTTTTGAATAGGCGGTCGACCGACCGGTCGACCGGACTAGCCGTTAAACAGTAAACGGCTATTTTCTGGGCTGTTTTAAATTTTGTCTTTTTGTGTTTAAAATTAGTTTAAGGGATATATTTCAAACTTAATACTCTCTGATTAATCCTAATTATGTTTTATCCCTAAACCCTAGCCCTCTCCTATAAATAGGGGTGTTTGGGGAGAGATTGTTTACAACAATTATTACAAGAAAAATTCAAAAGTTTAAAGCATTCAAAAGAGCTTTGTTTCTTGGTTTTTGTGCTGAAATTCTCTCTCATTTTCTGAAGTGTTTTGAAATACTCTCTGATTTAATTTTCTTTCTTCACTTACAACAAGAGCTTCATTCCTACTCATTGTTTTCTAAGGACCTTTTGTAAGGGAAGAGAATTTTTGCAAGAGAGAGTTTGTGGTCTTTTGACTACCCAGAGATTACTTGTACTTGAGATTGTGTTACCGGGTACTCCTGTGGAGTTGGGTACTGCGGTTATTGTGTAATTGTCTTTGTGATAGTGAAGTAGCTAGAATCCTTCTGGGGAAGGCGGGGAGTAGAGCTGGGTGCTCGAACCTCGATAACATATCCTTGTGTTTGCGTTTGGTTTACTTTCTTGCGCTTCTTACTTTACTTTACTTGCACTTATTCTTACTTATCATCATCATTGCAATATTTACTTGCTTTCATTCATCTTGTGAATCTTGTTGGGTGCTTGTTGCATCTTAATTTTTTAAATTGTCCATTGATTAGCATTGTCACCTATTCACCCCCCTCTAGGTGACTTTTCAATTGGTATCAGAGCTTGGACTCTAGGTTTGGCTTAACATCCATAGAGAGATCCTTAAAATTTGCTAATCAACATTTTCATTCATACATTCATACACTAGTAAACATGGCCGATAACATTAAAACCCTCCTAAATTTGATGGACTTAATTTCCCTATTTGGAAGGTTAGGATGACTATATTTTTGCAATCTTTGGGTAGCTTAGTGGCCAAGTCCTTGACCAAACCCTATGTAGCACCCGATAGTGATGAGAGCACTTGGACCGACTTCAACTTTAGAGAATATGAGACTAACTCCAAGGCCCAAAACTCCCTATTAACCGCCTTGAATGAGGATGACCTTACACGGGTAATTCATTGTCAATCCGCCTATGAGATTTGGCAACATTTATTGGTCACACACGAAGGGACTTCACAAGTCAAGAGAGCTAAGATAGATCTCTTGAGGTCCCAATATGAGTCATTTAAAATGATTGATGATGAGTCTATTGATAGTATGATTACAAGATTTACTAAAATCACTAATGGTCTTTCTTCCTTAGGTGATGACATCTCCAACGATCAAAAGGTGCGGAAAGTGATTCGGGCTCTTCCGTCTTCATGGGAGATAAAGGCCACCACCTTAAAAGAATTGAACGACAAGGACGAGATGGACCTCATTAGTCTCATGGGAACCTAAAGACCCATGAGATGGAGAAGAAGGCAAGAGAAGAGGCCACTACTTCAAAGAAGAAATCCATAACCTTCAAGACTTCATCCACCAATGATGACGATGAAGAAGACGAAGAAGAAGATGAGGAGCTAACTCTACTTGTGCGGAACGTCAAGAGGTTGTACCGGAAGAACAAGCTCAACTTCCGGAGAAAATTTGAAGGCAAAGAGGAGAGAAGGATCATTTGCTACAATTGCCGCAAACCCGGACATATCATGGCAGATTGCCCGGAGTTCAAAAAGAAGATGACTTCCTCCTTCAAGCCAAAGAAGCCGGAGGAAAAGAAAGCATACAAGGCAACGTGGGATTCGGAAAGCGAGTCCGAAGAAGAGGTGGATACGGCAAACATGTGTTTCATGGCAAACACTCCAAAGGTAACCTCTCAATCTCTTGATGATGAAGATGATGAATTAAGTAAGGAAGTTCTTGTACATGCTTTTGTTGAACTTTCCGAAACTTATGATAACAAGAAACTTGAATGCTTAAAATTGCAAAAGGAAGTTGCTTTTCTCAAAAATCAACTTGCTATGGTTTCTAAAGAAAAGGATGATATTTCTTCTAATCTTATTTCTATTCAAAATGAGTTTAATGCCTACAAGGTTTCTTGTAAGGGAAAATCTCCTATTGTTGATGAAAAAGAAATTTCCTCTTTAAAACTAAAATGGTTGATTTTGAAAAAGTTTTGAAAGATTGTGCTTTTAACACTAAGAAACTTGAAGAAAAATTTTCTAAAAAGCACACCCCTCATGCTAAAAATTCACATGTTAAGTCTACTCATGCTCACACTACACATAACACTTCTCATGCTAGATCTTTTCATGCTCACAATTCCATGCTCACAAATCACACACTCACTATGCTTTTAAATATGGTAGAGTGTATAGATGCACATATTGTGGTAAGAATGGGCATTTGGCTAAATTTTGTTATGACCAAGTTAATAGATCAAATAATCTTGTTTGGGTTAATGAAACTAACCCTTTAGGACCCAAGAAAATGTGGGTACCAAAATCAAGTCCTAAATTATTTGATGTAGGTACACACCAAGGCTCCAAGACGTAGGGAGCGGTGGTACCTTGATAGTGGTTGTTCAAGACACATGACATGGGACATCAATAACTTCACAACCCTATCAAGGTACATGGAAGGTGGCACCGTCACCTTCGGGGATGACTCCAAAGGAACTGTCATGAGTATAGGTAACATTCAAATTGGTGCATCTCCTATTATAGAAAATGTTGTTTTAGTAGATGGTTTAAAACATAATTTGCTTAGCATTAGTCAACTTTGTGACCGTGGACTTAAAGTTGTTTTTGATTATTCTTCTTGCAAGATTTTTGATGTTAAATCCGATGTTTGTATTCTTACCGGTTTTCGTGACAATAATGTTTATATCATTGACATGCTTAATTTAGATTGTTCTACTAAATGCTTGAATGCTTTTGATGAAAATTCTTGGCTTTGGCATAGAAGATTAGGACATGCATCTTTTGACCACCTTCCTAGGATTAATTCTAAGGATTTAGTGAAGGGTATACCTTACTTGAAGTTTGAGAAAGACCGCATTTGTGGTGCGTGCCAACTTGGGAAACAAACCAAGTCTTCCTTCAAACCAATCAAGGATATCATGTCAACTAGGCCTTTAAAATTAATTCATATGGATCTTTTTGGACCAACACAAACTAAAAGTTTAAATGGTAGTAGATTTACATTTGTTTTAGTTGATTTTTCCCGTTTCACTTGGGTTTTTTTCTTGCAAAATAAAGATCAAACATTTTCTCATTTCAAAATTTTTCGAA
Source organism: Agave tequilana (assembly GCA_038442645.1). Lineage (NCBI taxonomy): Eukaryota > Viridiplantae > Streptophyta > Magnoliopsida > Asparagales > Asparagaceae > Agave > Agave tequilana. The sequence continues at coordinate 28,300 of JAVJIF010034722.1, forward strand.
AAAGGGTTGAAAAAGAAAAAGGTTTTTCGATTTTGAGAATAAGGAGTGATAGAGGTGGTGAGTTTGTTAACCAACTCTTCATGACTTATTGTGATGAAAAGGGAATCAAGCATGAAATGTCTTGTCCTAGGACTCCACAACAAAATGGAGTAGTAGAAAGGAAAAATAGAACACTTCAAGAGATGGCTAGGACAATGATAAGTGAATATGACCTCCCTCAATATTTATGGGCCGAGGCCGTAAACACCGCATGCTATATTTCAAATCGTATTTATGTGTGTAAGAATTCTTCCAAAACATCTTTTGAAATGTATCATTCTAGAAAACCTAATGTTGCATATTTTAAAGTTTTTGGATGTAAGTGTTTTGTTTTAAATACTAAGGAGAATTTGGGTAAATTTGATGCTAAGGCTTATGAAGCTATCTTTGTTGGATATTCTTCTACTAGCAAAGCATATAGAGTATTTAATAGATCTTCACATACTATTGAAGAAACCATGCATGTTAAATTTGAAGAATCTAATGTGTTTGTTGAGAATGTTGTAGAGATTGAACCATTAGGTGAAAACATGGAGAAACTATCCTTGAAGGACTCACCCGCTCAAGAAGAAAAGCAAGAATCAATTGGTGATGTTCAAGAGGATAAAGAGGAAAGCTCTCAACCGCTTCCTAAAGCTTGGAGATACGCTACAAATCATCCTAAGGAGCTCATCTTGGGTGATGCATCTAAAGGAGTCACAACGCGCTCCAAACTCCATGACCTATGTGGTAACTGTGCTTTCATTTCTCATTTTGAACCCAAAGGCATTCTCGAAGCCGAGACGGACCCATATTGGTTGCTTGCCATGCAAGAGGAACTCAATCAATTTGAGCGCAACCAAGTTTGGCACCTTGTTCCTAAGCCCCACGATAGACCAATAATTGGTACTAAGTGGATCTTTAGAAACAAGATGGATGAGTCCAGAAATATCATTAGGAATAAAGCTAGGTTAGTGGCCTAAGGTTACACTCAAGTTGAGGGAATTGACTTTGAGGAGACCTTTGCACCCGTAGCACGGCTTGAAGCCATACGGATGACACTAGCTTTTGCATCTTAAAAAAAAATTTTAAACTTTTTCAAATGGATGTGAAAAGTGCATTTTTGAATGGTTTTATTAATGAAGAAGTTTATGTTTCTCAACCTCCCAGTTTTGTTGATCATGTCCATCCCGATTTTGTTTTAAACTTGATAAAGCTTTATATGGATTGAAACAAGCTCCTAGAGCTTGGTATGAAAGGCTTTCTAGTTTTCTAATTTCAAATGATTTTGTTAAAGGCAAAGTAGACACAACTCTATTTACTAAGCATGTTGATAATGATATATTAATTGTGCAAATTTATGTAGATGATATAATTTTTGGTTCTACTAATGAGCTTTTATGCAAGGATTTTGAAAAGGTCATGCAACTTGAATTTGAAATGTCTTCAATGGGTGAGCTCAATTTCTTCCTTGGACTCCAAATCAAGCAATTGCAAAACGGGACGTTCATAAGTCAAGCCAAGTACGCAAAGGAACTCGTAAAGAAGTTTGGACTTGAAGGCTCAAAGACTTGCAACACTCCCATGGCAACTACAACCAAGCTTGATAAAGATGACCAAGGTAAAAATGTTGATATTAAATTATATAGAAGCATGATAGGAAGTCTTTTATATTTAACGGCAAGTAGGCCGGATATCATGTTTAGTGTGTGTCTTTGTGCTAGATTTCAATCGTGTCCTAAAGAGTCCCATCTTATTGCGGTAAAACGCATTATTCGTTATATTAAGGGCACTATTGGGATGGGTCTATGGTATCCGAAAACCGGAGACTTTTCAATGACAAGTTATTCGGATGCCGACTATGCGGGTTGTAGAGTAGATAGAAAGAGTACTAGTGGGACATGTCAATTTCTTGGTAATTGTCTTGTTTCATGGTCCTCTAGGAAACAAAATTCCGTAGCACTCTCAACCGCCGAGGCGGAGTATGTTGCCGCGGGGGCTTGTTGTGCACAAGTCCTTTGGATGAAACATACTCTCCTTGATTTTGATTTGCATTTTGATCATATAAAAATATTTTGTGATAATACTAGTACTATACACATGACTAAGAATGCAAATCAACATAGTAAGACCAAGCACATTGAGATTAGATATCACTTTCTTAGAGATCATTTTGAGAAAGGAGATATAGATATTGATTATGTTTCTACGGATTTGCAACTAGCCGATATTTTCACTAAACCTCTTGATTTTGCTAGATTTTCGTTTATTTGTGGAGAACTTAATGTTTGTATTATTGATTAAACATGTGATTCCTAACCCTTTTTGATGTATGACAAAAGGGGGGAGAATAAGTTAGTGCATGATAAAAATAAATTTATATGGTCTTGGTTCCATATGAGTTTATATGAGTTTATATATGTTTTTGTTGTCTTGTTTTGTTTTCATGCGTTTTGAGAATTCTTGTGTTTTGTTAGTATCAAGAAAATAACATGTGATTTTCATTATTGTTTCAATTGGTTTAAATTGGTATCAAGAGCATATATGTTTTTATGTTTTCAATGAATTCTTGTGTTTTGAGTTTAAATGTTTTCTTCATATAGCATAATTTGAGGGGGAGTTTTCTCCTCCCCTATATTTTTATCTTGTAGCCTATTTGTTTTGTCATCATCAAAAAGGGGGAGATTGTTGGCCCAAAAAGGTTACACTCTCCATTTATTGAGTTTTGATGATGACAAACCAAATTAGTGCTATTTGGTACTAATGAGTTTGTTTAAGATAAGTTTCAGGTTAGTACCATATTTGGAGGCCATTGCTTAGCTATTGCAACAACTTCTAGGTTTCATGAAGCAAAGAAGGCATATTGCATATCAAGGAAGGAACATAGAAGAAGGGGCTCTAGCAAGGCATAGCATGGTTCAAGACTTGAAGATTGCTCAACAAGATTTGTTTTTAGTTTTATAGGTTTAGAATTTTGTTAAAGAATGATGGATAGGTTTGAAGCTCAATCACACACGTTTTTGCGCACATATTGTTTCTTAGATGATTTTCTATAAAATGTACAAAAATATTTTGATACAAAATCCTCTGCCTACAAATCAATTTTTATGTTTTATACTTAGTACTATTTAAAGATATTTTTCATAAAAATCAAAGTCTTTTCAAAATTGTGTTTTAAACTTAACTTTTGACCTGAGCAGGTCGACCGCACCAGTCGACTGTGCCTGTGTCAGTCTTGTCCGGTCGACCGGACAAGTCGACCGTGGTTCTGGCAGATGCACGTATCAGTGTGCATGTTTGCCGGTCGACCGGGCGGTCGACCTGATTGTAGTAGCTTTGCTCTCGGGTTTGTTGGGTCGACCGGGCGGTCGACCTGACTGTAGTAGCTTTGCTCTCGGGATTGTTGGGTCGACCGGGCGGTCGACCGTTTGCCTGTAACGGCTATATTTTTGAATAGGCGGTCGACCGACCGGTCGACCGGACTAGCCATTGAACAGTAAACGGCTATTTTCTGGGCTGTTTTAAATTGTCTTTTTGTGTTTAAAATTAGTTTAAGGGATATATTTCAAACTTAATACTCTCTGATTAATCCTAATTATGTTTTATCCCTAAACCCTAGCCCTCTCCTATAAATAGGGGTGTTTGGGGAGAGATTGTTTACAACAATTATTACAAGAAAAATTCAAAAGTTTAAGGCATTCAAAAGAGCTTTGTTTCTTGGTTTTTGTGCTGAAATTCTCTCTCATTTTCTGAAGTGTTTTTGAAATACTCTTTGATTTAATTTTCTTTCTTCACTTACAACAAGAGCTTCATTCCTACTCATTGTTCTCTAAGGACCTTTTGTAAGGGAAGAGAATTTTTGCAAGAGAGAGTTTGTGGTCTTTTGACTACCCAGAGATTACTTGTACTTGAGATTGTGTTACCGGGTACTCCTGTGGAGTTGGGTACTGCAGTTATTGTGTAACTGTCTTTGTGATAGTGAAGTAGCTAGAATCCTTCTGGGGAAGGCGGGGAGTAGAGCTGGGTGCTCGAACCTCGATAACATATCCTTGTGTTTGCGTTTGGTTTACTTTCTTGCGCTTCTTACTTTACTTTACTTGCACTTATTCTTGCTTATCATCATCATTGCAATATTTACTTGCTTTCATTCATCTTGTGAATCTTGTTGGGTGCTTGTTGCATCTTAATTTTTTAAATTGTCCATTGATTAGCATTATCACCTATTCACCCCCCCTCTAGGTGACTTTTCAAAACATAGGTGGGGTCATGAAGTCCATGGATGTAAACTATATGTGTGCAAACAAGCAAATGCAAATGATAGATTAGCAAACAAGGATCTCACTCCTAAGATGTTAAGCCTAAGTATCAGGAGCGTAGGCTCTGATACCAATTGTAAATCACCTAGAGGGGGTGGTGAATAGGTGATAATGCTAATCTATAAACTAGATACGCTAAATGCGGAAGCTAAACAATTAATTGCAACACACTTAGTACAACCAACAAGTGTAGCCGAATTCCCCGTGAAGGGCTCTGGACTAACTCTTCTTGATTCCCCTAGATATGGGTTGAGGTGCTATATGAAGCTCTTGTGGTTAAGTACAAGTGAGGCACACACACAAACAAGCCATGCATATACGGATGAACAATATGAAATAATGCAAGGCACAAATGCAAGCAATAATATATGAATGAATGAATGATGCTTTGCACAAATATAAAGAGAGAGGGTTAAGAGACAATGGATCAAACGCAAACACAAAGATATGTTTCGAGGTTCGAGCCCCTAGCTCTACGTCCCCGCCTTCACCGAGAAGGATTTCTAATCCACTAAAGGAGTACCGAACTCTTCTCTCAACCTTACAATGCCACCGAGGCAATACAACCACAATCCACCTCTACCGAAGAGGGATAAGGCCCGTAGCCAACAACCAAACTCAATCACCTCTACCGAAGAGGGATCTAAACCAATACCACTCCGATCAACCTCTACCAAAGAGGGATACAACAAATACAAGGAGGGTTTTTACAACAAGTGGTTTCTTTCAACCACAAACAATCTCTCTTTTCCACTAAACAAAATATCCTATAGAATAGGATAGATGGATAGCTCAAGTGTGGAAAACTAACTGTTTTGATCAAAGAAAAAACTATTGGGAAAAATACCAAATAGATGTAGAATTTTAGATCAAGAAACAATTCCCAAAAACTATTTTCTTTGAAATAAAACAAAACACTTAAAACAAATAGATGAAGCTTTTGGCACAAAAACTATTTTGAAAACTTATTTAAACACTAGAGAAACACTGAAATTTTTCTTTTTAAAAGTCTTGTCAAAACACCCAAGAGATGGGGTATTTATAGCCCAAACAGAAAACTAGCCGTTAGGCTGATCTGTCAGCCTGACAGGCTTGTGGTCGGCCGGCCCGGCCGACCTCAACGGTCAGAAATATGACCGTTGGGGCATCCGGTCGACCGCACGGCCGACCGCCCAGATACAGAGAGCAAAGCTCTCTGGTCCGGTCGACCGCTCGGTCGGCCGGCCCACTGTGCTGCCAGACGTGCACAAGGCTGTGCACGTCGGTCGACCGTAGGGTCGATCGGCCCTTGGTTCGGTCGACCGTGCGGTCGACCGACCTGGCCTGTCAGCCACTGTTCTGGGTCAGAAAAACATGTTAAAAATATTTCTAAAAATTCTTTTATCTCTTGTAAAAATACCCAAAAATAGTTTTCTCATTTTGCATTGATACATAAATATGTGATAAAAAGTTTAGCTCAAATATCAAGCATATGAAACTATTTTTGTGTTTAAACATTTTTACCAAAAACCAAAACTTGTATTTTGTCAAACTTTGATTTTTCAATACATGAATAGGATAGTCAAAATAAGTTTGTTTAAAAGTTAAGCATGCATGTATAGAATGAATCTACTATACATAAACCAATTAAACTTGTTTTGATCTACTATTCATGAAAACAAATATTGGTTAAACTAAAAACCGAAAAACCAATATCCAAACATAAAACGTGTGTGTGTTGTGCACTTGAGCATATCAACTATTCTTATCTTTACACATGGATCTAAAACACACTAAACTATGGATACCTAAGTCTTCTTGACGATCTTCCATCTTCAAGTCGACTCGGTCCAAACACCGTGATCCAACGAGCATGGCTATGTATCATCTTGACGCTTGGGCTCGGGAATCACCAAGTAAAGGCTTCCAAACTCCTCTTTTTGAAGCAATCACCAACTAATACCTTGATTAATGATCTGAAACTAAAATCACAAGATTATTAATAAACATAACTACATGAGTTAATCATCATCAAAACTAGAGAGGAAGACCTCCGGGCCAACAGAAATCCCAAAAATCTTCACTATCACAAAGTGCATATTATCAAGTTTTATGAAGGATAAAATATTCAATCCAATTTTGAATGCTTACCTTAATTAATGACAAGATCTTACATATAGACAAAGTTTAATGAAGAATAAGTTTTGGTGAATCTTAGATCGCTTAAATTTTTGCAAAAATATTTTGAAAACTTCTCTCTCTTTCAAAAAGTGTTTTCAAAACACTAACTTTTGTTTTTTTTCTTTATGGATTTTGTGGGTGCAATCCGCTAAAAACTCTCAGGAGAGAAAACTCCTCCTCTAAGAAAAATTTAGAGGTTTAACAGCTTGTTGCACGCACTCAGTGCAATTACCTCACTTGCGAAAGTAGTGTAATAACATTTGTAGTTTAGTTTTTCTTTTTCTTGTTTTGCTCGGGACGAGCAAAAGATAAGCGTTGGGGTGTGGTTAGTTTATGATTCTGCATCATTGCATCGCATTTTCCTGACGATTCTCACCCATGTTTTGGTCTTTTTTGCAAATAATCAAGAGTCTAGGAGAAAAAGAGTAATAAGAACCTAATTAAAACTATTTTTGGGTAATTAAATCTCATTTCTTGGAGGCCAAACTAGAGAGCTTTTAAAAGATACATTGGATTCAGAAGTTAGGCGCAAATCTGAAGAAAACCGGATCCAATTTACCCAAATCCTGAAATATCTGGAAGATCCTAGAAGCCAGATGAAGCTGTGGACCAAAACCAGGGACCTGAGTCTCTGGTTTTGCCACGGATCCGCGGCAATTTAGTAGAGGCACGCGTCGATTTTCGACGTGTGACCTCGCTCATCTTCTGGAACCTCTTTCTGCCTATAAATATCCCTGTAGAGACCTGAGACGCGAGCAGATAGAGCATATAGGCTAGGATTTCTTTCTTCTAGTTGTAGAATAGGATTTTCTTCTCTTTTCTTTTGTATTTTCATTTTCTTTTTAGATCTTATCGTAGGGCTGAGTTGATTCTAGAGGGAGAGAAAGATACTGATGTAATAGAGAGTGACAATCTACGTAAAGGTGTCTCCTTTTTTCTCTATTGTAATTTTCTCCATCTTCAACATGATACTTAGCTAGTTTTCTTCTCATGGCAATCTAACTACTAACCACTAACTAGCTAACTACTTGATAATTCAAATGAATCTAATAGCCTCTACTAGGCCTTGCTCTTGCAAAAGCCATTTGTTACCAGAGACCTTTCACCTTAGTTTTGAAAATGACTAACTTATGAAGGTTAGCTTACTAATGATCTTATGTTTATATAGTTTTAGTTATTGATCAAGATCGTAGTAGGTGTTTAGCTTCAACAAAGGAGTTTTGGAGCTAACACATGTAGATTCAAGAGCTCGCCCGTTAAGATCGCATCTAACCCTCGGATGGGTCAAGCTCTTTGGATCGTGTTTGGATCGAGTCGATGTGGAGAATGAGTTATACAAGAAGACTTCAGTTTGTTTAGTTTTACTTTGTGTTTAGATCTTGTGTAAAATAGACTAGTGTTGATATGCTCAAGTTCACACACAAACAAGTTCAATACGTTTGGTTTTCGGTTTAACCAGTTTTGGATTTCAAGTACACATATATATGGTTTTTATGAATAGATAAAATCAAAACAAGTTTGCATGATTTAATGTATATTAGATTTCATCTATATACATCTATGCTTCATATATTTAAAAAAAGCTATTTTGATGATTCTATTTCATGTGTTCAGAGTTTTGTAATTAACAAAACTTATTTTGAATTTAATGTCAAAACTATAGATATATCTTTTATATGTGTATTGGATTCTATTCATATACTCTATACTTTAAAAGAGTTCAAATATCTTGCTTTTGTATATATACAAGTTTAAGAAAAATTAGATTTCCATTTCAACGTTTGTATTTTGAAAAATATCGGTTTTGGTTTAAAGCTTAATTTCTATATCACAAAAATAGTTCAAATAGTTCGTAATACGTGCTGATTTTTGGTCGCACATATTTGTTCTTCAAATATTTATAAGAACTTATTTTTGTAAAATTTATGAGATTTTATGGGATTTTATAGGTATTAATAAGACCAAGTTTCAAACCTTATAAACCTAGCTTGAGCCTGCCGGCGGTCGACCGGCCGGTCGACCGAACCAGAGCTCGGTCGACCAATGTGCACAAGGACGTGCATAGGGCCTTGCCTATAAGGCCGGTCGACCGGACGGTCGACTGATTGTAACTACCTTACTCTCTGGTAGTGCCGGTCGACTGACAAGGCTGAATGACTTTAGGCTCGATCGACCGGGCGGTCAACCGGTAGGCGAGTTCGCCTGGGGCGGTCAACCGGGCAGTTAACCATTGGCTCAACGGTCAGAAAATGACCGTTGGCCAGTCGATCGACCGGTCGACCGACAGGTCAAAATTGACCTTTTCTGAACCCCAACGGCTATATTCTTGAGAGCCTTTAAATAGGGGTTCTCTTGAGCTTTTTTCACCAAGATTTTTAAAAGCTATTCTTCCCATTTTTTCAAGTGTTTTGCAGCAAGTTTGAAAGAAGTTTTTGACCTTAAAATCTTTATCTTTATTTGTTTTCAAAATGTTGAAAAAAATCAAAGAAAAGAAAGACTTTGAAAAATTAGTTTTGATCTTGATTTACATATCTATCTAGTGTTTTTTTCAAATGTTTTTCTTTGTTATTCTCTTTTCCAAACACCTGTTTTCTCACACTTGAGCTATCATCTCTAATCATATCTATAAGATCTTATTTTGTGAGAAAAATTGTTTGTGGTCTATTATGATCACCAAGTGTTGTTTGTGATTATTAAATCATCAAGATTGTAATCTTCTCTTTGCTTTGTCTTTGTGCCTATCCCTCTTGTGTAGAGGTGACAGTGTTTGAGAAAGGAGTAGTGTATTCCAAGTGTAGAATTGTAATTCCTCAGTGGAGGTCTCTTTGTGGAAGGTCCTGTGTGGACATAGTTGAAATCCTTCTGTGTCAAGGCGGGGACGTAAAGCAGTGGCTCGAACCTCGAAACATATCTTGTTGTTTGCGTTTGATCCATTATCTCCCTTATATCTTACATTGCTTTATATTGCACATATTCATATGCTAGATATAGTTTGTGTGTGCTCACACTTGTGTTGAATCAAGAGAGCTTCATATAGCACCTCAACTCTTAATTTAGAGGAATCTCGAGGAGTAGTTTCAGATCCCCTTATGGGGAATTTGGGCTCACTCTTGGTTACATATAGTGTGTTGCAATTGAGTTTTAAATTCTGCATCATTTGTCCTAGATTAGCAAGTATGCTCACTCTTGGTTACATATAGTGTGTTGCAATTGAGTTTTAAATTCTGCATCATTTGTCCTAGATTAGCAAGTATACTTATTCACCCCCTCTAGGTTTTCAATTGGTATCAGAGCTATGCTCCTGATATTCGGTTTAACCACCTAGGAGTGAGATCCTTGGATAGCTAATCTAGATTTGCATTTGCACATATTTGTTTATACACTCATGGATTTTCTTGCCCCTCCCATGTATGATGTTTCCAATATCGATGTGTGAAAATTTAAGATGAGTGCTTATCTAAAAGCCCTAGGATTGCATGTTTATCTTGCTACTACCAAGAAATTCTATCTTGATAATGACAAATACATTGAGGCTAATACACAAACCTTAGAGGCACTTAGACACGCACTTAGCAAAGATTATCATTCTATTGTTTCTCATTGCGATTCCGCTTTTGCAGTGTGGAACACATTGACCTGTCCCAAGCTACAAATGATAAAATATGTGGAGAAGAAACCCATGATGAGTTCGACGAAGCTTACTATATGGTCCAAGGGAATGACTCCCTTGAGGTACATTCAGATACTCATCTAGATGATTGTGCTAGCTCTTCTAATGATGATCTTGATAGTATGGATGCCCATGTATCAAATAAAGAGCTTCCCTCTTTTGTGAAAATTTGTTAAATTAATATAAAGTTTTGAAAAAGAAAAATTTTGAACTAAAAAAAGAAAATAAAATTTTGTTTTCTAAACTTGATATGGTCTTGCAAGCGAAGGTTGAGATTTCTAATGAAAGGAACTCATTGAAATCGCAACTTGACCTTGCCTTGAAAGAAAACAATTTTTTAAAAAATAAAAATAATTTTAATCCTATTTTGAAGAAAAATGAGGTTTTGTCTTCAAAACTAGATTTTGTTTTAAAAGAAAATGATGTTTTGAAAATCAAAATTGTTTTAATTACAAAAGAACTAGATTTAGTTTCAAAGAAAAATATTTTTTTGAAAAATAATTATGATTCTCATGTTTGTCATACTACCATATATTCATCTTCTATTGATAAACATGTTACATACTCCACTTCTTCTTCAATCATTGAAAATAATATTTGTATTTTGAAGAAGAGTGTAGATTGTTTGAGCCCACTTTGAGCCAATGTGCCATGAACTACAAATGATTGGAATCTATGTTTCTAAAAAAACATACTCCACATATTCATGCACACAAAACTCGACATACACATGTTCATCATGCTCACACACATAATTTATATGCCAAAGTTTACACTTGTACACATTGTGAACATATGGGCCACCTTGCAAAGTTTTGTTATGATCAAATAAATGTTTCAAATTTTACAAATAAATTTATTTGGATTAGGAAATGTGCTAACCCTCATGGACCCAAGAAAGTGTGGGTATCAAAATTTACCCTTATTGTATTTGATGTAGGTGTGAGCTCTCACTTGACATGAAGGTATTGGTGCCTTGATGGTGGATGCAATCCTAGCCTAAAAATTATATTTTTGGATGCATCACTTTCAAAGGATGTTTGGTGAAAGTTCCATCATGATTTGGAGACCTAGAGAATAGTTCGTATGGTTTGGTAGCTATCTCTAAACTCCTATTTTAATTTACATACTTTTACATTATAATTTTTAGCATGTTGTAGTTTTAATGCTCATTATGTTAAATACAATGTTATTAGACATGTGATATACATGAATAGTCTTTGAGATACACCCATGTTCATATGGATTCATATTTTGTGTTCTCACTATTGTTTAACTACTATGTATATACTAGTTCTAAAACACGTGCATTTAACCTAATGATCATGTTTGTTTGTACTTCATGTGGTGATTACTTGTTTAGATGTAGTTTTCGTTAAAACTTGTGTTTATACTTGTACAAAGTAGTGAGCTACACTTGATTATTATATGTTTGTGTCTCACTGCTCATTTGTACTCATTACATGTACATTACCTAGTTTTGATGATTCTTTCATTTATACTTATTTTTTCTATTTTTGTACATGTTTAGATTCATGTATATGTTATTTTATCTAAATTTAATAAATATATATGAATATCCTTGAGTCACTTACTTTCATGCAAAATTTTATTATGAACTCGTTTATGTTTGGGATATGTATGGATACTTTTAGTTTCGATAAAACATACATATACCTTGAAGTTTGTTTTGTTTTGATGAAAATTGAATTTTCATGTTTTTCCTATTTTTAAAAGAATTTCATATGAGCTTCATTACCTATCTCCATGATTATGCTTATCACATGACTCTTACACTTTATGTTTGGTGTTTACTCATAATTTTTTGTTTCATGAGCATATATGTGCTTTATTGCTATTTGAGTATCGATGATCATGTGATTTTACTTATTGTTTTATTCCTCACTTGAATGATTTCAAACTAATTTTGAAAATTATTTTAAATTAGTTCATTATTCTTCATGTGGTAGTGATTTTCAAACTATGCTAAAATATTTTCAAATCACATTTTTTAAAACCCTACCTTCGAAGGGCAGTTGGATGAGCGACCATGCCTTATATACCCTTATTGATTATTTTTTAAACTTGTGCATGAATAGGGTGGTAGGTATGAGTTATACACATGATCTTCATGATATTTCATATGTTTGTATACTCATATTTGTTTTTTATATATGTATGGATCATATATAAAGTAACATTATATTGCTCTGATACATACATATAAATATTTTATTGTGCTTTAAACATATATGCCATATATTTTTAGTACAAATTATTTCTTTCTGAGCTTGATTTAGTTCTTAATGTCAATTATTTTTCAATATAGGATAGTTTTTACTTTCAAATGATATCATGTCCCTTTATTGGTATCAATTCACAAAAAGATTGTTTCTTTCAATTGGTTCTTTCAATTGATTGTGTTCATTAGTATCAAAATTTATTTCAAAGTATGTTTTGTCGGTATTGTTTGTTTCTCTTCACCCCTTTGTTGATGAATGACAAAAAGGGGGAGAAGAATTCAGGTTTATATATGCAAGTTTTATGTTTATACATATATACCTCGTTTATATATGCAAGTTTTATGTTTATGCATATATATCTTGTTTTTATTTGATATCTTGAGCTACATTACATATCTTTATTTGTTTATTGATTATGCATATGTTAAGGGAGAGCTTCTATGAAGCCTATCCTTAATGGATGCATATATATAATCTCATAAGTTTTGTCATCATCAAAAAGGGGGAGATTGTTAGACTAGTGTTGATATGCTTAAGTTTACATACACACAAGTTTTTTGTAGAATTTATGAGATTAAAATACAATTTTTGTGTGTTATTTTTGCTATATCTGATATTCACACTTCATGTTTTTAATCCAACAGTAATCTGATTGATTGCTAATTGCTTAAAAAATGTTTAGACTTGCATTTTAAGTATTTGTCTAATTACATTTCTTTTACGATTACTGTTGAAGATACCTTGGTGATATTTGCTTGTGAATGTTATTTTTCTATATCTTGCACACTTTGCACAATCAATTTTAAGGGCAAAACCCAAATTAAGATAAGGTGGGAAAGTCATTACCCTTCTTTAACTCACAAACCAACTCCACGCACGCACAGCCTGAGCCTAATTTAAAATCTGATAGACGTTGGCCTTAGGGACATCTCGAACTCATTAGGAGATTATCCTAAGGGGAAAGGTGTTAGAATTTCTAGATTACATAACCAACAGGTAACTAGTAAGGCATGCAAAAACACACATCTATTTCATGAATAGAATAAAAGCAGATAATAGAAACTCACCGCAGTAGCGCAGCTTGATCAGATCAGGCCGGATATGATTAGTAGACCAGATACATTCCAACCAACATCTCTCAAGAACAGATTATCCATAGTCGAGCTCTAAGTATAGAAGGCACCTATGTAGCCACATCTCTCTTCTATCTACGAATTGTACATGCCAAGAGCTACAAGCTTTAGCTCTAAAAAAGAAATTATTACACACAAGAGAACTGAGAGGCAGATGGTCACTCTGACTCATCCCTTGTTCTTGGTTTTACACATGCACAGCAATGGACTTTCTTCCTCCTCGGGCTCTCTCTCTTCCATAGAGGTAATCCCTCAGGAGGACTCTAGTTCTTCTCTCCGCAGCTCTGGCTCTCTTATAATCATGCTCTTCCTTGAGTTTCAGCCAGATATACTCAAGTTTCTGCAGTTCCAATTCCAGCCTTGAAATCTTTTCTGACCCCCTCCGTGCTCGTCCTGAAATTTTTCTTTCACTGGTGTTCCCAATTTCATCGATGTGTTCACTTCCCAGACTGTCTGAAGATGACGAGAGCTTTTCAGCCTTCCTTGTCAACTTGCTGTTGGTATCAATTAACTGTGAGATGGCTACCTCAGCCTCTTTCAGCTGTGCTTTGACTTTCTTAAATTCGAAACTCGTGGGGACAGTACTCAGTTCAGATGTTTCCATGTTTCTTTTTAGTTCTTGAGCACTCTTTTGAAGAACTGACAGCCTTTGAGCATCAGAAGAAAGCCTGTCAGTGATACTCCCACTCCATTCTCGATGTGACTCTGTTTTCTTGGTCAACACTAGCCTGTTAATGCTCAATTCTTTCTCAGCAGTTAGTTTCAAAGAAGAATATACACTCTTTTCTTCCTCCACTGCTTCGATCTGGTGACACTCCAGATCACGCTCTGAAGTCACTGGTGATGGCTTCTCCATCTTGTTGCAGACTACAGTTTCCCACAATTCCATCATCTGATCCTTGGTTTCATCACTCCCACACGCACTTGGGGCGTGTGAACCAGAACCTTTCTCATATTGAGAACCTTTCTCATATTGAGAAGAGCTTAAAACATGATCAAGCTGAATATCTTTCATTATCTGCTCAGATTTCTCTTTATAGGTTTCAGCATTGCCTTTCTCAAGATTGCCAGTTTCCTCTTTCTTTTCCAGATGCAAGATGATATCATTGCCGATTGGTGCTGGTTCTGCATCTATGGTTTCTTTTGATTTCAATCCTTCACTCTCTCTTGCTGCAGCTTGTAAAGTAGTTTTAGAAGCATATTTGTCAGGTTCTAGATGACTTAGGATATCTATCACCACCTGTTCAAGTGCATTAACCTTAGCATGCAACTTTTGCAGTTCAAAAATTCCAAATGATGAAAGGGCGTGATGATCTTCATTTCCCTCCTCATTGCTCTTTTCCTGCTGAAGAGGCTGTCCATCATCCTCAATAGACATGCAAACCGTGTTAAAATTCATAGCTTCATTTTGTTTCTCGCTTTCTAACATGCAATGAGTACTATTGTTAAAGATGAAAATTTGAAAATCTTGCTTGATAGGAAATATGTCAAATTAGTTGAACAAAATTCATGGTTGAGTTTGCATGTCGAGGTAGATCACAATATTCCATGATATTGGACAAATTTTGAAGAAAAGAAGGAAATCTATTACATTAAAATCAGGCAAATTCAGAACTCAGATTATCCCTAAATCGGTAAATATTATTATTGTTATTATTATTACAATTGGTAGTTAATAACGTAATTCATTTTTTGTGATCTACAAATCCAGTTAATTAGGCTACCTTTGTTTCCAGTACATCTTTCAAAAGCACCTAACAAGATAATTTGAAATTCCACAGACAGAGATTAAATTATTACATTAGAAGCAAAAAACATTCAGATATAACCTGGTTCTGCTGCTGAGTTTTGAGATATGTAGTTTTATCTATTATGAGCTGGTTTTCAGGTTCCAAAGACAACAGAGTAATTTGGGCTAAATGCATTTTTAGATAGTTTCAACTCTCAACTGCAAAGCATTTGACCAAAAACACGGAAACTAAGTGAATGATGATTTAACAGTACCTGCATTTCTTGATTGCTCAATGAATGATGATTTGCTAAAGGAAGGATGCGCTGTTCCAGAGAGGTAACAAAATACCCCAGTGACAATATGAGGGGCAAGTATGCACTCAGTTCTTCCTTCAGAGCTCTGTTTTCTCCATCCATTGTATCAAGTTTCTCGTTCAACTTTTCCTCGTAGACAGTTCTTCTAGCAATTTCCTCATTGAACATCTTCTGCTGTACCGTGGCACTTCTCTCAAGGCTCTCACATGTCATTAGCAACTCAAACATCTTTTCCTCGAAGGTTTCTGCTTTGACTGTAGTGATATGGATGTCAACTAACAAAGTTTCAATTTCTACCTCACAGGACTTCAACTCTCGAATTTTATCTTCCAGCTCACCAGTCAAATGCTTTTCCCGCTTTTTAAGCCCTTCCACTTCTTCAAACAATTGTCAAGTTGCTGATTCAATGTATTGTAAGATTGATGAAGATCGGCAATCTCATTAGCCCTGTGAATATTAAGTTCCAGTAATGTGAGATTTTTCTTCTCTAACTCTTCTCGCTCCGCCTTAGCCTTATCAACCTCCATCATAAGACCCTCAATTTCCCACTTAGTTCGGTGTTTTTGTCTTGTACAGCTTGGAACTTGTGATTTACTTGTAACGACTCCATGTCCTTTTGTATTAAGAGATTCTTCCCAATTTCGATTTGCAGGTCCAGTTCTTGGCAGGTGTCTCTGGATGTTCTGAATTCATCCTCAAGAATTAGCAAACACCTTTTGCATTCCTCCAGGCTAAGAAATGACTCCTTTAGAATCATATTTTCAATCTCCGCAGCTCCCAATTTTTCATTCAGTAATATGATTTCCTGTTCAAGCCTGCTGTTATCACCACAAAGACGATCCATATTATCACTTAGTAACTGCAGCTCTAATGATCTCTCGGCATTGTAGCTTCCAAAAACCAAATAAAGGTGTTCAAGGTTCATAGTCTCTGCAACAAGGGAACTGTTATGTTCTTCTAATGTATCATTTTCCATGGACAAGTCATTAACTTTCTTGGAAAAAGACTTGTTTTCTTCAATCAACTTAGTGGTATCAATTTGTAGTGCGGAGTGAGCCTCTTGCACGTTTGATAATTTTTTACATAAAATATCCATCTCAGCGATTAACGTTTCCTCTCTTTGGTTGCATGCTTGCAGATGCTGTCTCAGTTGTTCATTAAGCTCCAGGAATTGATGCTCTTTACTTTGCAAAGCTAGTAACTCACCAGATCTGGTCTTTGATTCTTGCTCAAGAACATTATTTTCTGATTGCAGTTCTGCCAATTCCAGTCTGTACTGCTCAAGGAGGGTGAGAAGGACTGATTTCTCTAGAAGCAGATGTTGATTCTCATCTTGAGCATCTAAAATAGAAGTCTTCAGGTCTTCAATTTCAAGCAAAATAAGCTCAAAATGTAGGTCATCGGCAGAGCTACATTCCTTACTGACTTTAAGCGCTCGCATCACCTCATGAATGCCCTCCACCAGCTTCTCGTCATACTGTGATAGCCATGTTAGCCTATCCTTCTGTTTGAAACTATCATGCCTGAGCTCTGAAATAAGTTCCCCTTGGCACCTTGATGTTTCTAAGTACCGGCGACATTGATCTGAAAGAAGCACATTGTTTTCTTTCATATCATGCAAAATTCTTTGCAAGATGAAAATTTCAATTCGGGCATTAATTATCTTATCATGTTCCACTTCAAGCTCATCCTCCCTAAGCCGGCCTCTCCCTTGAAGGATATGGATCTGGTCTTCTAGAGCATCAAGCTGGCTCCTAGAGGATAGCTCAAGAGTTTCATATTCTTCCTTCTGTATTCTCAAAGAATGTTGTAGCTCTCTGACTTGATCAAGTATATGATCTCTCTCCCTTTCCAGATTAAGGTTTTTCCCCTCCAGTTCTGCATATCTACTTTCCAAGTTCTCCAAGCTTTGTCTAATGCTTTCCACCTGATACAAACATCAAAAACATGATTGATTTAGAAGTACCAGAGTAAATAATATATGTTCTTGTAATATTAGTTAAAGATCATGTCATTTTTTGTTATTTTGTAGTCTCGTATTCCTTTTAGGACACATACTCTTCCTATTCTATAGATAAAGGGCAACAACCCTACTTGAGAGTGCATCATCTCCTCTTCATCTTCTCAACATGGTCTATCAGAGCACTAGCTCGGTACCGGACAACAGTTTTTTTTTTTTTTTGCCCTCCCTCATCTAGTTTCTAGTTCTAATTTTAGTTTATTTTCTTTTTCTTCTTTTCTTTTCTCTTTCTTTCTCTCTCTTTTTCCTTTCTTTAGCCCAACCCCACTCCACGTGACCCCCCACCCTTTCTTCCCCTTCCTTCTTTTCTTCTTCTTTTCAGACTACAAAAGTTGCTGCAAAGCAATCTTAATGACACCGATACATAGAACTTCCAATAGGCAATGCTTGAAAGATTAATGTACAGAGCATCTAGAAAAAGCCGACCAAGTTCTTTTCCCGAGTTAATAGGAGAATGTTAAATGAAATGATTGAATCAGATCCAAATTTGAGAGATGTAACAAGATAAGGAAAGGGAGATCATAAGAAGGGACGTTGAGATATTTACCTGAGTTATAAGAGCACTCTTTTCATCAAGAAGACTGGAATTCTGACCACGGAGAGATTGGCAGGATTCTTCTAGTACATTCAGTTTACTTATCAAACCTTCGAGTTCAACATTCACAGAAGACAAGGAATTCTCCAATAATGTATTTTTCTCAGATGACTTCTCCATGTTTCGAGCAATTGCCTCAATCTGGGACACTAGAACAGCCTTTTCAGATATGTGCATGGATGTCTCTCTCTGGAAAGCTTCACAGGACTCTTCTAATGTCTTAACCTTCTCCCTTAGATCTTCCAGCTCAGCATTTGCGTTTGATAGAGAGTTTTCTAAGGCAACATTCTGTTTTGTTATCTTCTCCATAAATTTTAAGCTCTCCAAATGCAGAACTCTGTCATCCTCATGTTTCTCAAAGAGCTCTTTCAGCTCCACATTTCCATCTCGTAACTCTTTAACCATTGCCTGAAGAGACTCTACATTTAAATTCACTACTCCAATTTGTTCGGTCAGCTCATGGTGCCTCTGTTCTAAAGCCTTTTTGTCTGCTTTTATAGACAAGATTTCTTGTTGAAGAGATTTCTTTTCCTCAACATGCACCCCCACTTCATCTTGAAGCTTCCTTTTCAATTCCTCCAATAAACTTATTTCATCTTGGAGACTTTTTATCTTCAAAGCAGAAGAGCAGATTTGCTCATTTAAGCTATCAATTTCCCCTTTAAGCCGCTGTATTTCTTCTTCCAAACCAACCTTACTCATTTCCACGTTCATCAACTTTTCAACCCAGTTCTGAATCTCCAAAGACAGACTTCTGGCCTCTTCTTGAGATTGAGAATGCAACTTCTCCGATGACAAGCGAGCCATCTCAGCCTGCATGGATCTTTCACGTTCCTCGTTTATAGAAATGTTAAGTTTCTCCACCTCTTCTTGCTTCATGCCAAGTTCTTCATGTTGCTTTTTGGCCGTCTCTTTAAGCAAGCCCAGTTCCAATTGCAAAGACTGGTTCTCTTTCTCGAGTTGATGCCACCGTTCTTCAAGACTCCTTGCTTTACTTGTTCCCTCTAGCATCTCATCATTAAGCTTCTTGAAGTCTCCTTGAACGTGAGAAATGTCAGCCTCAAGGCTAGATATCTTTCCCAGTGCCAGCTTGTACTGAAGAGAGACATTTTCCTTTTCAGATTCTAGTTTGGAAATAGTGCCTTTCAGATGCCCAACTTCAGCTTCAGCTTTATCTGCACGCTCAGTTTCGTGAGATATATTTTCCCGGGCCAGCTGGTACTGAAGAGAAACGTCTTCCATTTCAAATTCTAGTTTTGAAATAGTGCCTTTCAGATACACAACTTCAGCTTCAGCTTTATCTGCGCGCTCTGTATCCTGAGAGATCTTTTCCCTGGCCAGCTTGTACTGAAGAGAAACATCTTCTTTTTTAGATTCTAGTTTTGAAATAGTACCTTTCAGATTTCCAACTTCAGCTTCAGCTTTAGCTGCACGCTCTGTTTCGTGTGCAATCTGGTTCTTGAGATTCTGATTCTCGTCTGATAACTTCTGAACTTCTTGCTGTACTTTCTCTCTGGAGCTTTTTCCTTCTGCATTTTGAGAAGGCAATCCATTCCTTCCCCACCCATTGGCAAACTCTTCTTCAGTTGTGGACTTCCATGATCCTTCTTTGCTCGTAGTTGCATCAGTTTCTTCGGAAGAAACTCCATTCCTTTTGAAAGCAGTGGAATGTGAATACATTTCAAGAGTATGAGGCTCAGCGTCAATGGAAGAAGCACCTGGCGGAGACTCGTCAAGTAAAATTAATGGAATTTGATCAGGAAAGGCTTCTGCCATTGTCCGATGAGCTTGGTGAAGTGCCCCAGTTGCATGATCATATCTTTCTGCCAATGCACGGTATGCTCGATAGAATTCTTCCACCAATTTCATAAGCTCAGGACGTTTCCTGAAGTACATTTCTGCTCTCTTCCGGAAGGAATCAGCATCTTCTTCTATGAGCTTGATCATCATTTTGATCTTAAGGTCCATATCTGCACAGTCACATGCATCTTAGTGAAATAGACAAAAGTACGTCATATAGAAGTAGAAATAGATCAAGGCATATTAATGGTGCATGCAACCGCAGTTTCACTTGAGCATATTCAAAGCTCAAAACATCACAATAACAATAAATACTAAAATCTAGAATTGACAATGAAACAACTTCCTTGAAATTTATCTGGTAAAGATAAAACCAGTCTGATGTGCATAAATACAATTGTTTGTGTGTGTCTGTGCATGTGTCTAGGTGCCTGTTCGAAATTTTTGTCTCTCTCAAGAATCATTACTATGCATGTGAGTCATGAAGAGACGTCAAAAAGAGAACAATACTACAAATCATTACCATCATTGCCAGTTTGGTCAATATATAAACATTATCATCAGCATCTTTTTTTTTTTTTTGAGGGAAATTATCATCAGTATTATATAATCCTTGTCCAAATAAAATCAGGTAGGTACCGGATGTGGGTGTGGGTGGGTGGGTGGGTGTTGGGGGGGGGGGGGGGGGGGGGGGGGGACGACGGGGACAGGTGAGCTCCACTAGTGATCCTTTTTTCTGCGCATAACTACCAACCAGACATCAAACCATGCCAAGTCCCTGACCAAAGTAACTATTAGCGAGAGAGGGCCATAAAATAGAACATTTGAAATCCAGTTGGCAGTTATGAACACATTTTTTGCCATTCATTTTAAGCTCGTAAAAACCAAGGGGCAGGCCTCCAAATTCAAATTGATAGAAGAAAATTTATACCAGAAGGTGATGACATGAATTTCTTTATGGAACAGCATTCATCTTTGAGGCAAAAAGAAAAATTCTGATACATGCTATCAATGTTGACTTTTAAGAAAAATGTGCACACTGCATATCTAGAACTTATGCTTACAGATAAGGTTAGCTTTACAAATAACAAAAGAATCAACCACTCTGAGTCCACAATTATGAAGTATGCACCAAAGAACTATATGTAACATGAAAAAAGAACACGGCACATATTCAATAACCAAATCACCTATGGCATCTATATCTATTATGGAAAATAAAGGATTATGAAAAGTGACAACCGAATAGTTGTCACGGGATGCAGTTAGATCTAATGGTTGTTTGGATGTCCGAGGTCTCCGGGTTTTCAACATTGCTCTACGTGAAATGACTTCAGAGGTTACTTACGCAGTTAAGCATCTCTTTGGGTTGTTATAATCAAGAACTTCTACTAAAACAATAACAACCAGCTTTTAGACTTGGAAAATCGCCCTCAAGGCTCCATGTCCTACTTTTCGAAAGGTGTAATCCAGTAGGCTGCTTTCTTCAAGCAAGTTCTTAAAATGAAGTGTGGCATGGTGATGACGTGTTTTTGGGTACACTGTAGCAAGGTACCAATAATTTTATAGTGCCACATATCAGGATGCCTTCCTTTACACCTAGCAGTACAATGGGCGACAGATGCCCACGTTTCGAGCTAAAAGGTTTGCAGCAGCTCTAAGCCCTCCCTAGACAGCATACTTGGGACCTTGCTGCCTCCTGTATCTTCTCGGTCTAGTCTCTTTATCACCTCATTCAAGGTCCTCAAACTAGAGACTCAGCAGCTGATGTTTGTGGTGAGTCTCCGCACCACTCAAAGTGCATTTCTGGTTTAGCTAGCCATGAAGAACTGCCTCCAGGCCTACTTGCTTCTGCAGACATACTGGTGCAGAGGAACACGTCGTCCGGATTCAACTGCAGACCGTGCGACTCCACCACCAAGACCTCGTCCACCCTTTTCTCCTCTGCCCCTTCTCTCGGGAGGTCTGGGAGCCCTTCAAGCAGACCATGGATGAGTCATCATTGGTTGTGATCCATCAATTTCAATTGGAGTGGCAGTGCTTTAGACACTTTGAAATGGCAGAGTCCTGAAATTTCCCAACACAAGGCTCAAAGTGCTGAAGCTCTCTACCACCACGCCAAGTATTTCACCTCCCTGGCTCCCCCTGGCTTCAACTAAGGCACTCTGCGCCTCATTGAAATGTTCCTTTTAATCCAGGCAATTAGAGTTCATCACTCTGTACCTTCTAACTGTATTTTCTTTCTTTCCCTGCCTCCTCTTGAGGTAAGTTTCATGACATTTCAGTTCTCTTTGATTGAAAAAGGATGACTACATTTGTCTTTTCCCTAGTAAAAAAAACCTATCTCTTGCGAACTAATATGTGTGACCCCAAGCACAGAAAACTTTCAAACTTTCAAGAAGATAAATATACAGCATTTAACTGGCATTGATGAATAAAGAGAGAAAAGAAAACTATGCCTACAAATTTCTCTGAAAGAAACACTATGGCTAAAATGCAGAGCTCAATACCTTAGATAAAGACGATATGGAAAGAGCATATACCTGTCAAGTTCTCCTGAAGCCATTTAGAATTCTTTGGGCTAATATGACTGTCCCACCACCACGAATACAAACGTCTGGACTCTGCGTGCAAGAGCGTTGCCATGATTCCAAGCAAGCAAGCAGAAGAATCTCTGGTTCAACCTTGAAGAAGCTCGATCCTTGTACCGATATAAAAAAGTAGGTAATAGATCGAGCACAAGGGCTGAACAGATTCACTAACAATCCAATAAAGAAAAGGAGAAGAAATCAGGTGCTTATGTTTCACCAGTTGATGTATAATTCTAGACTACCTGCACGAAGACAACAGGAGGAAAAGATGAACAACATGTGGGAAAGTTCTTGATGCAATTAAATAGAATTAGATCTAATTTTACCATTAGAGTCAAGCAACACAATCCCTTCACAAGATAAACTACTGGGAGAGTCTCTTATCCAACCAAAATGACCTAATAAACTAATTCAAGACCATAAAATGCAATGGACATCAAAACAAAATAGAAAGCAAAGGGGTGAAGATTTCTCACCTTGCCGCCAAGAGACAGGAAAGTTTTTGCAGCCTCCTTATTTGAAAACAGTAAAGATCAGAACTTTCAGCAAAACCCCCACCTGATCAAACCCCACATAAAAGATTCAATAATCACGGACTCAACTCAAACTAACATCTTAGGTTTGTGCAACTGGGTTTAATCCTCCAACACGGAAAGATCAAAACTTTTACTGAAAAGAGAAGTTTAATACACCCAAACTCAAAGGAATTGTAATTCAAAAAATAGGATGATAGAAACAACTACAGAGTTTTTGGATAGGAAAAAAATTTAAAAAAAAAACAAAAAGAAAAAATCAAACGTCATTCAAATACTGAAACTATATGTATCTGAACAGGGACAAACGCAAATACCCACAAAGCCAAAAGCTCTACACGGTTAAATCAATCAATAAAAACAACTGGGCTTCAATCAAAAAACGATTTTTCTTCCTAAATTCTCAACAAAGAAGAAACCCATACCGCGAAAAACAAAAAAAATGCACAAAATTCCGATAAGCAGCTGCAGTGAAGGATCGCCAGCTGCTGTATGCATCCGATCTCAACCCATCTCTCCCAGCAAAGCGATTGGTGCTCTCTCTCTCTCTCTCTCTCTCTGTGAGAGTGGAAAGCCTCCTTTCACATTCAGTGTTTAATTTATTTATCAGTAGTAGTATCACACAAGCAAAAAAGGGTAGAAGGTGAAAGAGAAAGAAAGTAAAAGACAAAAAAAAAAAAAGGATTGCTTGGGATTTGGGCTCACAAAATTTGGTAGATTTCTGTGCTCCTTTTTAGGTGATTGGTAGCTTTCATGGGATTTGGGTCTGCGGAATTTGCAAGGGAGAGTTACAGCAGAGATGGAATAATATTATAACAGTGCAAATTAATTAATACAGGAACGGACGGAATTTAGAGCATTAATTTAGTTGGAGAGATGGGTAAATTTTTATTTTGTATTTTAAAATTCTTATCTTTTGGGGAGGATGACATTTTTATAAGTCGGTGACTGTTTTTTTGGGCAGTCTTTTGTTCTTGACTTCATATTTGGGAGGCTTGTGGGGATCAAAGTTGGGAACAATCCTCGTAGGATAGAATGACAAAACTGCCCCTAACTGTTCATTTGTTTGGTTTCTTCTGAATTTTTGATGTGTCATTGGTTTTTTGTTCAATGTTTCTTGGGTTCTGCAGTGGTGTTGTCTTCATTTGCCGAAAGATTTTCCTTTTTTTTCTATGAACGGAAGCAATTCACATGTAGACAAAAGATTTTTTTGGAGGTTAAATTTAGACAAAAATTATTGAGAGGATTGAGCTCACTTTCCACACTAATCTGTGAACAATTTTCTCACGTATATTTTTCTGTTACTAATCAAATACTGTAAAGTATAATATGCTTTCACGCTTACACTTTCACATTACGATCAAACACTTTAAAATTCACTACATAAATTTCAATTTCTCACTTACACTTTTACATTTCTCATTTTTATTTCACTTGTATATTTTCCTCTGACTTACAGCAAATCAAACACACCTAATGAGAGAATTTGTAATAGTTTCACATTTCTTGCATTGTAGGCTATGAGGGGACTAGAGCTGCGATTATTTAAACATGAAAAGATTTTTTTTCCCCCTTTAACCTTATAAAATCACAATGTTCCTCATTTCGGTAAAAAAAATACAATCCT
Organism: Agave tequilana; assembly: GCA_038442645.1. Taxonomy (NCBI): domain Eukaryota; kingdom Viridiplantae; phylum Streptophyta; class Magnoliopsida; order Asparagales; family Asparagaceae; genus Agave; species Agave tequilana. The sequence continues at coordinate 53,052 of JAVJIF010034722.1, forward strand.
TTCGATCTGCACAAACTCAGATTCTAAGTTATATTTATTAGTTAGATAATCAATCTCAGCATATATTCACACAAAACACAAATATACAATACACAAAAAAACAACATTTTAAGCATACACCTAATATGAAACTAGACAAATAATAAGAGGAACCTTCGTCATTCTACAAATCCTCCACTATGACTAACTCTCTTTTAACCATGAAAATTTTGGACGGTATTCTTTATTGGTAGCTCAGTTGAAGACACTCAAACAATAGTCATGGCTGCAAAATTTATTTTCTTTGTTATTGTTTTTTTTTTTTGGTTTGTTGTGTTTGAAGAGAGAAGAAAAAGATTCAAACTTAAGATATTCTATACGATCGAAGCAACTTTAGAGTAAAAGTTTATTGAGCTTTCGAAGATTCTTGTTCTATGAAATTGTCAAGTTTTAGAAATCAAACTGTCGAAACTAATATTTTGATTGTGATTAAGATCTTTGCAAAAGTGTGGTGGAGATTTTCTTACGTGATGATTGAACGGTCGATCTTATATCACAAGTAAGAAGGAGGTCTGTTTAAAATGATACAAAATGTAAAGATTCAATCAGCAAACAGACGCAGATAGAGATTTCTAGGTGAAAACCCAGAATGAGAAAAAACCTGAGGAAGGAGTCGCTATCTTTTTGTTGGTGTTACAAGAGGGTTTTTCTCAGTACATTTTTCTCTTTTCTTTCCTTTTTTTTTCCCTTTGGTCCTTGGCTTTAAGTAAGCTGTTTGTGATATAATGATGGTGTGGATCTTTTTTGTGATTTATGATTCGCGAATTAAGACCGTTCTATATCCGTTATATCCGTTTAGATTGTCGTGTCCTATTGTTGGGATTGGCATGCCGAGATATCCATCACGTCAACAATTGTCCCTGCTGGAATAGAGCGTATTTAGAACATAGGGATTTTGTGGCAGGTGTAACCGTTCTTGTGATCTGAAAACTTTACTGTTGAGCTATTTCCAGTTGGAGTCGGGGTGAAGTCTGACAGTCATGAATGTCGGAGTGAGAAAGAACTCTGGGTCCTCTCCTCGGAATTAGGATGTGTCTCAGAGTTAGACCTGAGATTCTCTCCCTAAGATTGGATGTGAGCCGCTTGACATCTTGAGCGTATGTCTGCTTGAGAAACCTCTGATAGATACGATACGACACGTGTCGCGACTAACCAGATCCTGACCACACTAAAAAAAGTATGCATAAAAAATTACCCACTTATAATATTTCTACTTGAAACCAGTAATTAAAGACGCGTGGCTGCAAATTGTTGATTAGTAAAAGTAAAACATGTCTCGATCACGCTGTATGTTGTTAATATTGTCAAGAGCAGATACTTGGCCGAAAGTGAGTCGACATTTCTTATTCTTCAACATGACTCCGGTTATGAGATGGGTCAGAGCAAAGTCTAGAATTGCAGGTTCCTCACGTGCGCACAAATTCTTTTCACTTTTTAAAGAAAATAAATGCATTTTTAAATAATTTTATTTATAAAATAACGTGATGATAACAAATTAGCTAATAAGGTCAAATAGATGGCATTTAACTATGTATTAAATAATTATCAAGTGTTGCAGAATTCTCAATTCAAAGACCCTGCAACAGCCATCGGAAGCGCGAGCAACAAAAATTAATTCCGTCACGCGTGATGTAGACCATCGAGCGTGTTGGGACCTCTTAGAGTACTTGCAAAATAATATCTTGATCATGTCATCTTCACCTACGCAGTTTGTGTAATTTTAAAGTAATATTTTTTTTTGTCAGCCCCATTTTCCTCTTAAATAATTTGTATGAAAACAGCAACGAACTAATAATTCTCTGGGTTTTTTTAATCTATTCAGCCTGACAATTTATTTGTTTACATTAAAGGCGTGTTTGACCCAAAGAAAAAGAACAAGAAAACAAATTTAGGCTCCATGATTTTGTTTTCATGCGGAATCCATCTTGAGAGCCCCACATGGATCAGATTTTTGTAGGTTTCAGCCTCGCGCGGGGCTGAAACCTCACGAAACAAAATTATGGGCCGACAGCCACTATTTGCGGGGCTCATCGAGTGTTCCCAATTTTTAAACAAACAAAACAGGATTTAAGAAATCTGATAGCATATCCCATAAAACCATAAATGTTCACCTCCTTTTCATGCAACAAACACGCCCTAAAAGTCAGGACTAAAAGGAAACATCGGTAATTATCAATGAACTAAGGGTACAACTGTAATTTACTAGCGGGAACCAACCTTGAGGTAGGTGTACGAGAGAAGATATTGCCACCCCAAAAGATGAGGAAGTCACCCCCTAGATTAAGGCACCACA
>JAVJIF010034723.1:0-74339 GCA_038442645.1 Agave tequilana
TATTTCAAAAAGTTTTTTTTTAAAAGAAAAGAAAAATCCTATAAAAAGGGAAAATTCTAAGAATATCCTAAAAGAAGTGTAAAAGAAAGAAAAATCTAAAAACTTTACGTTAGTAAACCCTCCCCCAAACTTATCTCATGCATTGTCCTCAATGCATCGTGAATGTATGTATGCATGAAACAAATAGAGAGGGAAGAAAAAATCACCTCAAGGTGGAGGCTCCAGTGGTGGTTTGATTGGTCCACAAAATGCGACCCAATCCAGTTTGCGTGGAGTTTGAAAGAACCCACCAGAAACCTCTATAATACAACCCACTATAATGATGTATGCATTTATGATTTTTATAAGAATTTTACGCCATCTAATTTTCAAAATTTTAAAATAACTTCAGAGTCAATATTATCAATACCTTGTTCCAAAATGGAGTGTGAAAAGATGAAATGATTGATTTGGACTCAGAAAGTATAGGAACTACTACTGACTCAGGAATTTGACGTAAGTCAAGTAAACATTCAGGAGTCAAAATTGGTTCAGAAATCGGGTCCAAATCAAGATGTTGAAATTCTAGTCCACATTCATTTTCCCTCAACGGAATGTGACTTTCTAAGATAGGTGATCCAAGTTCAAGAATGACAAGTATGTGAATCAAAACTGACTCTAAAATGTTGCTCAAGTTGGGTAACAAAACAGGAGTCAATATTGATTCAGGAATTTGAACTGGATCACAAATTTGAGTTCGAAGTCACATTCTTGTCTAAGTTCAATTTCTTTGAAAGGAAAACTTGCCAATTTGTCAATGGGACATTCAAAAGTATAAAATTGGTTAAGTTCAATTTGTTGATCTTAAAAGATTGGTGATTCAATTTCACGATGGATTGGTACAGGATCCAATGTTGACTCGGAAAAAAGCATGAAATCAGGAAAAACACCTCAGTCAATATTGAATCAGAAAGTGGAATGAATTACCAACTTGAGGTTCAGGATCATAGTCATGCTCAAGTTCAATTTCAAGAAAGGATAGCTTGCCAAAATATCAACATGGTTCTCAAAATTTGATGTTGGTCAAGTTCAAATGGGTGTACTGAAATTAAATCTTGGTTTCCAAAACAACATGAGCCATGATCTAGATCGATAGAGTTAGAGATATCTTGATTGGTCAAAGGTTGATAAGATTGAGTTTCCTCATTCCTATGAATGTTATTCATTGACTCAGTTGTGTTTCTAACCTATCGATAGACTGGGCAAAAGATTTTTGAAATTGTTGTGAGGTCTCATGCAAGATTTCTATATTCTTTTCTAGCTCAGATTTTTCTTCGAATGGTTGTTCTAGAAAGGGAGTGTAGGAATCTTGGTTTTGAAAATAGTGTGAAGATTGTGAGTCCAATAAGTTTTAAGATTGACGCAAGGACTCACGCAAGAGTTTCTCAGTCAATTCCAAGAGAGATGTTTGATCATTTTGAAGAGGTGAAACTGAGTAAGACTCCTGAAAATACTGCGAAATTGGGGAGGCCAACATGTTCTGAAATTGTCGTTCGGCCTCTTGCAGGTTGGCTTCTATACTCTTTTCTAATTCAGATTTTCTTTAATGGGTGGTCCAAGAAAAGGAGTATAGGAAGCAAAATTTAGAAATGGATATTGTAAAAATTGTGGATAAGGTGGTCGAAATTTGACTCGGGGAAGGTGAATCCCCATTGACTCTGTGAAGAGTGAAAATTATTTTGAAAATTATGATTATGAGATTGGGTGTATGGGTTGTATTGATTCGGATAAGTCCAACCCGGTGTATTTGGTTAGTTCATATTGTAAAAAGTCGGGTTGAAATTATCCGAATCAATGGGGTCGGTGTGAAATATGGATTCATATTAGGATTGAAAGAATTGTTATTATTGAATTCCATTTCACAAACAATTACAATAAAAAAAGAAAAAGCAAACAAATAAACAAAAGAAAGAAAAGTCAAAACCAAGCCTATACTAAGGTTGACCTAGACCTAGACGACTCCTAACTGGTCGATTACCCAGGGGAGGTTATTGCTTGAATCCGACCACAAGCTAATCGACCAGTTAGGGTAAAATACGGTGGGGGTATCTGTGAGTAAGCAACGGGCCTTAATTAAGCCAAACCACGGTTTCTTCGAGGCGTAACCTCTTAATCCACAACCTAAGACATCGATTTCACGAGAGTAAGATTCAAAATAAGTTCCACCATCGGTCAATCTATTAATGAGTTCGAGATGTCCCTAGGGCCAACGTCTATCAATTTTTATTAGGGCTTGAGTTGTGTGAGCGGGGAGGTGATTTTTGGGCCAAGGAAGGGTGATGAAATTCCCACCTTATCTTATATGAGTTTTGCCCTTAGTCCAATTTGTGCAAGTGTGCAATATTGACAAGAATATAACACAAAGCGAGTAAATCACTCACGTGTTTGTTCTATGCTATATGCAATGCCATATGTACACCTCAATCCAGATCACAACAACAGAACAAAATACAGTATATTGGAATTGAATTGGCACGTGCCTAAATGCAAATATCTAAAACCATATTAAAAGCGTCCAAATACTGTATTTTAGTTCTTTAATTAGTGCAGTGTGAAGGCAATCAAAACAGATAATTAGCAAAAGAATACAAAATATATGCAACTTGCAAATTCCCTGCAAAAGGCAAAATACAAATGCAACACAAATGGCGTGTTTGCAAGTAAGCAGGGTCCCTGCTTTCTAGAGCAGGGATATGCAAGTAAGACTATACTTCTTCAATGCTAATTTTTTGCAAAGATTGACCTGCACACCAAAACAGATGTTAACAGAAACGTGACATCAAAACTATTCCCATCCCTGACAACGACGCCAAAAATTTAATCGGGCGGAACGAGCACTCGAAAATGTGTATTTATGAAATTAATATAATTGTATATGTTCTAGTGTTCCCTCGATACTTCCGTTATAGCATTGGCTCAACGGGTCGAATCCACAGGGACGGGAGGCGATAGAAGCATTAACAGTTCTTATTCACGTCGGTTGTTAACAATTTCTTCTTTGTTAAAGAATTAAAAGAAGAAAATAAAAGAAATCTAGAAGTGATAGGTGAAGAGGCGATGAAATCGGCGATGAGAAAACAAAAGAAAAGTGGTGTGAAATTGGTGGAAGAAAACAAGAAAGTAGAAAATGAGTGATAAAAAAAATGAAATAAGAAGAGGTTTGGAAAAATGAAAAAGAATTTGGAAATTGATTTTTAAAACAAGATAAAAGAAAACTCATGGCTACTAACTACTAATTTCTCCACTAACCATGCAACCTCTTAGTAATAGTGGGCTTACATGGATCCTTGCCATCACTAGTCCTTGGCTTCAAGAGAGGATATGAAGCATGACTCATAAGATTGTTCTTCTACATCAAACAATACATCCATACCACACAATAAGTTGCAAGCTACTATTAAATCATCAAAACCGGTTAGAGGTGAGCATGAAATAAAGAAGATATTGCGAGTTAGCAAGTTAGTGAGTTAGATGTTAGAAATGTTAGAATGTTAGAATCCATCATCATGAGCCATCAATGGCTCTTGCAAGAGCAAGGCCTTGTAGAGCCTATTAGATTCATGTGGATTATCAAGTAAGTGGTTGATGGTTAGTGGTTAATAATTAGATTGCCATGAGAAGAAAAGTTAGGTAAGCATCATGTAAAAGTTGGAGAAGATTACAATGAAGAAGAAAGGAGGCACTTTTATATAGATTGTCACCATCTATTACATGAATCACTCTCTTTCTTTCTCTGAATCTCTCTGCCATAATACATGAATCTAAAAGAAAATAAAAATGCAGAAGAAAGAAGAAGAACACCTACACCTACACTACACTACACTAAAAGAGAGAAAACCTAGCCTAATTTCAAATCTGCTTGCATTTCGGGTCTCTGCAGGGTATATATAGGCGAAAGAAGGATCTAGAAGGTGAGACGAGGCCACGTGTCAAAAATCGACGCATGGGCCCACAATATTGCCACGGAAATGCGGTTATTGCCGCGTTTTTTGTGATAATACCAGGGACCTAGGTCCTTGGTTTTGGTGCGTAGGTGCGTGGCGCTTCGGGGACCTTCTAGATATGCGCTCAGATTTAGTTAATTTCATCCTGATTTGCGTCAGACTCCTGCAAGGGTTTAGGTTCAATGCATCTTCTAGAAGCTCCCTTACTTGGCCTCTAAGAAATGTGGATTTAATTACCAGAAAATGGTTTAATTTAGCTCTTATTACCCTTTTTCCCTCCTTGTCTTGATTATCTGCAAGAGAGACCAAAACACGGTTTAGACCGACATTTTATTCATAAATCAGTAGGGAAATGCGATATAATAATGCAGAACTGTAGGCTAATCACACATATAACGTGAAATATCTATGTTTTTGATAATAAGCTGTAAACAAAGTTTTGATAAATACAAAACTTAAAACCATGAATTAGAAACATTAAAATAAGTTTTTCTAAACATTATGAAGTAATAATGTGTATGGATGAAATCCAATACACATATAAATCATGTAAACTTGTTTTGATGAAATCTATTCATGAAACTCAAGATATATTCTTTGAAGTTCAAATCAAAACTGAAACTAAAACTTTTTCTAATGAAAACGTTATAGAAATTTTGTGTGTATATAAGCTTGAGCAATCCACAACGAATCTGTCCTTTACATTTTATCTAAAATAAAAATCTTAAAACTTACAAACTCGACTCAAGTCTTGAAAATCTTCTCTCCATCTTGACTTGGTCCAAAACTTTTATCCAAAGAGATAGACTCCTCTTGAATACATGATACGATCTTGATACGTGAGCTCTTGAATCATCATGTGCTAGCTTCAAAACTTAACTTCGAATCTTTTGTTGAAGCTAAACACCGACTAAGATCTTGATAGAAAATCTGAAACTAAATGAATAAAAGATCATTAGTACTATAACTACATGAGTTAATCATCATCAAAATTAGAGTGATGTGCCTTTGGGCCAACAATCTCCCCCTTTTTGATGAAGACAAAACTCATAGAGTTATATATGCATGGATTAAAGATAAGCTTCTTATAGAATCTCCTCCTTAACTTATGCACAACATAAAACAATAAGGATATTTAATAAAAGCTCATGAACTAAACAAACATATATGCATAAACAATCTCCTAAACATGCATATATAAACTTTCTAAATTCTTCTCCCCCTTTTTGTCAATTCATCAACAAAGGGGTGAAGACAAACAAAACAATAAAGACATATATATGCGATATACATTCATGAAGAGGAGAGACATTAAGTTAACTCCCCCTGCATACATGTATTAAATGGAGAAGGGATGACTAAACCCTAACCCACATAGGCATAATATATAATGTATAAACGGAGATGTTAAGCTCCCCTTACACACGCGTATCACATAAAGAAGAGAGGTCAAGCTCTCAATATGTAAAATATACTCAACATGAATTTATATATAGAGGAGATATTAAGCTCCCCTTGAATATAAGCAATACATTTCAAACAAATTTTGAAAACCTTTTTAAAATAAAATTTTGATACGAATTTAAAACAAAATTTGAAATTGCTTGTAATCAACAAAATAAATTTTGATATACCAGTTGTAGGTGACAAAACAAATGTTGATATTACCACTTGTAAGTAAACATATATATTATGAAATCATTTTAAGTTTTAAAGAACTTTTTCTCCCTTTGTGAATAAATGCATAAGCCTGTATATTATACCAATTTAAAAAACCTTGTCATTAGAACTAAATCAAGCATATCATGAAATAATTTGTACTTTAAAGAGTTAACATTTTTAATCTTAGCACAATAAATCATATATTTGTATGTATAAAAATATCACTAAAAATTTGATGCATACATATATAAGAAACACATATGAGTATACAAAAATATAATACTATGAAGATCATGTGTATAACTCATATCAATTCACCCTTATCATGCACATGATAAAAGAAATAATCATTAAGGCACACAAGGTATGGTCACCCAACCAACCACCCTTTGAAGGTAGGAGTTTTCAAAAATAAGATTTTAAAAATAATTTAGCATAGTTTGAAAACTCTACCAATTAAAGAATCAAGAAACTAGTTTAAAATAGTTTTTGAAAAAAAACTAGTTAAAGATCCTTCAAAACATGAAACTAAATCATATATTCCATGAAACATGCTAAATACACAAAAATTGTCACTCAAGATCTACAACGCACAAAAATTAGTCATGAAAACAAACTCATGAGTGAACATGAAGGTGAGTGCTCGATATTATGTGAATAACACATTCATGAGGATAAACAATAAAGCTCAAAAACAAAACTCATATGATTTTTTTTTATATAAACATGATATGTATCATATAATCATGCAAGAGTCATTAAAAGTAGGACATATAATGTACAATCAAATAATAAATGAGTACATAACAAAATAGATCAAGTATAGCATGTAACTCAAAAATTATACATGTATAACACAAGTTTTAATAGAATATACATAAGAACATGATATATGAATAAAAGCATACAAAACATGAATCAATAAAAAAGAAATAGGCATGTAAATCCATTGAAAAGATGAATACTATTTTCAAAAATACATGCAAAGTAAGACAACCAATCAACTTATCTATAAACACAAACAACATAGGATAGAGTCTAGATTACTTACACTAGCACATAATCATTTAAAATATTTTAAAAGAGGAGAAAGAAATGGTTATCAAAACTGATATAGCCAATTCATTTCTCCAAAAACACGAGGCGGTCCTCCCACCATGCTTCCTTGATAGTGATGCATCAAATGGGTGTGTCCTTCAAGCTCCAATGCATCCACAATCAAGGCACCAACCCTCTCACGTTTTGTGATAGCCCATACCTATATCAAACACAAGAGGTGGAGATTTTGGTACCCATAACTTCGTTTTGGGTTCATGGGGGTTAGTAATATATGGAACCCAAATATTTTTATTTGCAAAATTTAATAAATTTATTCTATCAAAATAAAATTTTGGTAAATGGCCTTTGCAGCCGCAATGTGTACATTTGTATACTCTAACATGCATATGAGTGGTGTGAGTGTGATCATTGTGTGCATATGTATGTCATGGGATATGTGTATGAATATGTGAAACTTGATTCTTCGAAACATAGAGTCCAACCTATTATGATTAAATGCACATTGGCTCAAAGTGGAGCCCAAACAATCAATGTTCTTCTTCGAAATACATATATCATTTTCAATTTTAGAAGAAGAGACATGAGCATGGAAACAAAATTCTTTTTCATTTTAGAAATGGAAATCTTTTTTCAATTAAAACAATTTTGTTTTCAAAGTTTTATTTTTCATTTAAAATAATTTCTTTCCTTTCCACCAAAATAACTTGGTTTTTCAAAAAATTATTTTTTTGAAATAATACTCAATTTTGAAGAATTATTTTTATTTAACAAAGAATTATTTTCCTTCTTCAACTTATCATTTTCAATTTTTAACATATCATATTTCTTAAGAATTTTTTGATAAAAGGATGCAAGCTCATCATAAGGCATGTCAATATCTTCTTCTACCTCGGATTCGGAATATACCTCAAGGGGCCATCCCCTTGGACCATGTAGCACATGTTGGAAGCATCACTTCCATCATCCGAGTCACACTCTTTTTATTTGGTGTTTGTTCCCCAAGAGAGCAAATAGTGTTCCATACTACAAAAGCCTAATCAATATTAGAAACCCTAGATTGATAATCATCACTTAGGGTTAGCTTTAGAGCATGAATGGTATTTGCATTAGCCTCTAAATGTTTTCCATTAATAAAATATGAATCCTTAATAGTGGCAAAGTAGACATGAATTCCTAAGGCCTTAAGATATATAGACATCTTAACTTTCCAATTTTGGAAGTCAAGAATATCAAACAAGGGAGGTGACATGAAATCCATGAGTGTGCGTTAAAATATAGTGATTAGCTAAAATGAGAATCTTTAACTCAAGCTTGTTAGACTTAAATCAAGAGCATCAAGCTCTGATACAAGTGTAAGTTACCTAGAGAGGGGTGAATAGGTGACAAGCTAATCAAATGCACAACTATACGGAATTTAAAACTAATTATTAAACCTAAAACTATTAGGCTAACATACAACACATAACCAAAGAGTGTAGCCGAATTTCATGTGAAGGGCTCTGGACTATCTCCTCAAGATTCCTCTAGATTAAGAGTTGAGGTGCCACTATGGCTCTCTTGGTTGAATACAAGTGTGAGCACACAAACAACCCAAGCATATATATCAATAAAGCACAAATATATTAATCAAACAACCAGGGTCGTGGGCGTGGTGCCTTCAAGAAGAAACCATTATCGGACCACCAACAGAGTCCACTTCGAACTTACTACGTGGACTACAGCTTCACTCTGTTAAAGCTCCCAATCTAGGACGCCTTCATGTCATCAAGGGCCAACTCTGGGCCAAGTATCCGGAAGAGAAGCAACATGATACTGCTCATCCCCAAGTGAAAGACTACTTCTCCTTCCATGACTACAAGGGGCACCAGAATTCCAATGCCAGTCCCTCTGTAAGTATCTCAAAGATCTTGTCAAGTAAGGATATCTTCAGGAATACATCATCGCACCCGGAGCTTCCTCCGAGATAAGGAGACAACATGAGGCCTCGTTTCTAGATCAACCACAATACATAGTCACTTAGTACCGAGCAATTGACTAATACCAACCTTACAAATAAAAACAGGGAAGTTTCCTTTAATGGATAACTCTCTCAGGATCTCATTAAATTTTCATATATTTTCTTAAATCATTTATTAAAAATACATTTTGACTCCTAATGGTTTCCCTATATCCTTCTCAGGATTTTGGAACCTGCAACCATTCCTCCATGCAGACTACTCATGAGCGCCTTTTCTCAGAAACCTCTACTGCGTGTTTCGAGGAGGGAAGCCCCTAATTGAGAATGAAAATACAAGCATTCACCTTCGAAACCTCTCTGGATCCTCCATAATCTGGCCACTACCAGTTTAACTTTGTAGCTGAGGGCTATTCTCATTCAGAGACCTCCATCTGTGTGTTTCGAGAAAGGAAGCACCCACTCAAGAATGACTACACAAGCATCTGCCTCCAGACAGTTTCTAGCTCATCCCTGATTAGGCAACTACATTCGGAAGGCTCATCCCAATCAGACAACTGCCACTCTCTGGCTCATCCTTGATTGGGCAACTATCCTCTAGAAGGCTCACCCCCAATCAGGCAACTTTCACCTTAAGGCTTATCCCTAATCGGATAACTATCATCCGAAAGTTGTAGACTGTCTAAAAATCATCTGAAAACAAGTCATCAAAAGTAGAGTCTAAACTCAGACGCAAGGTTAATCATCGCCATTAGCATAGCACCAAGATGCGAGGATTGAAAACAAGCGTCTCAACATCACTACAATGACCAAGACGAGGAGCATGAAAGCCGCATCTCAGCATCACTGCAGCACCAAGACGCGGAGCCCAAAGCCTGCGTCTCATGTGAAGCTTGACGCAGAATTTGAAGCTCGCGTTTCTCAAGCATCAACCCAATGGCAAAATGCCACGCCAAAGCCCGCGTCTCGGTTATAATGCCCTCATTATTGGGACAATTACAATCTATATAATGAGGGAGTTAACCTCCATTATGGAGTATTTTTAGGGGACACTTTTACCCCCTGAAACCTCTATAAATAGCCCAATTCTCTATGAAAGAGGGGTCAGAAAAATCTGATCAGAAGAACTTCAGTTGTAAGCCGTAGAAGGACCAAGATCTCCAGCTACAAGAAAAAGAAAGTTCAACTCTTCTAATAACTTGCTGCGTACAGTTTGTTTTTGCCTACAGTCTCTTTGAGATTCTTATTGGACAGAAGCTGTGTTACTTCATCCACTATCCAAAGAGAAGATTCCCAAGAGGTCTTGACGTTCACCCGGTCAACAAAAAATAAGATTCACTTTCCATCGCCACATCAAGAACCCAGCACTAAACAAAGAGGAGATTCGAGCTTAAATATCTTCCCTCTCTTGTAACTGAATTATTGATCTGTTGTAATTTCTTTACAATCAAATAAAGAATTTACTCTCCTCTTCAATTTTCCCACCAACAAGAGATGGTGACTCCGCTAGGGACCACTTTCTCTACCGATGAGCAAGTCGTGGCGCAAGGTGACGTCACCTACATGGGAAAAATGGTCGAATCACTTATTGTGGAGTTTGACCAGGCAAAGTATGAAGAGTTCCTCTCTTCCGGCTCTAAGAGCCCTAGGGCGCGGCAGTATCGCAAGGTCTCCTTGGGGACCAGCTCTCAAGTCCGCTCTGAGATCCTTTCAGATGTGATTGACAAGAATTGGGCCATGGCTAATCACATCACACGCAACACCCACGTCAACGTCTCCCACGAGACCCGCGAGGTTAGTGTTGCTGGTATCCAGCCCATTCATGCCTATCCTTTCCTCAATTCCAGGTTACCAGGGGTCCCAGCAACCCGTACGGCGTAACCAGAATGCTGAACGTCGACAGAGACGACACGCGTGTCAACTACAGGCGCAAGAAGCTGGAACAACTATCTGTCCAGCAGATACAGAATGCGGGGCTCAAGCTTGCGTTTCTTCTGAATTGCGTCAAACGCAAGAAGTCTGCGTATGGAGACCAAAGCGCGAAAGCCCAACAGGCTTGCATTTCTGAGACTTCACTTCCCAAACGCGACGTTCAGCAACGCGAGGGCTATGCTTCTTCTCAGAGACACAAGACCCGCGTCTCTATAACCAGACGCAGAATTGAGAAAGCCTGAGCATCTCAACTTTCACTAACCAAACACGACAGTCAGTAATGTGAGGTCCGCGTCTCTGCTCAGCAGAGGCACGAGACTCATGTTTCAAAGACAAAACGCGAAAGCTGTGCCTATTTTACACAACGTGAGCTTCGCGTTTCTGAACCCTGCATCTCAGATTCTTTACGTAAGGGTGGCTCCCAGAAGCTAAAAAGCCCTCGACAACCCGAGGTCAATCTCTTTGATCTCCCTCCGATGGATCTAAGAGATTATTTGACAAAGAAAAAGAGTACTAATCAGATCACTCCATCTTGTTGCTGTGAACAGCTCATCACGACAATGCTCTCTGAATGCCGCTGCAGCTCACATATAAGCAAACATTCGATATTCAGATGATTGACCTCGACCTCCCGATCAGCTAAAAGGTGTCGCTCCCACAGAAGGAAAGCCTTCTCTAACATAGAGTACCCTGAAGTAACTGCAAATATGACAAGCAGAAGTAGGGGAAAACAACTGACGGTCAGCTCTGATGAGTCTGACACGGAACCAGAAGGAGTGTACCGGCATACTCGTACTCGGACTGGTGCGGTCGCCTTGATCAACTATAGTGCCCTAGTTCGAGGCATTGAAGTAAGTGAATCACACTCCTCCATTGTAGAATCGCAGGCCTCAAACTCTTCCATAGAGAAGGAAGCCTTTGCGTACATGACAAATACTCCCGAGGAGATGGCCAGACGCTTTGAACAACAAGCCCAGGTCCAGAGGGAACAATTTGATATGATTTGTGCTCAATAAGAATCTATCGATACCCTAAAGCAGATGCTTGCACAATTGCTTGAAGACAAGAGGCAGTCAACCGACAAAGCTTCTTCTAAGAAGTCTAAAGGCAAACGGAAGAAAGAGAAAGCTCATCTTCGTACATATCGAGGAGAAGGAGCAATCTAATTCCGAGTCGTCTAAATCCTCGTCTAAAGAGGAAGGCAACCCAGAGAATGGGGGTATTCATTCTAAAATAATGAGTCCATTGGAGCATCATCTGGAAGCCCTTACAAACCAGAAAGGCCTCCAAGAAGCAGGAGTGGTCCGGCCATATCCGGCCGAGTGGGACCTTGTTCCGTACCCTTCTAAGTTCAAATCTCTGACCTTACAGGCTTTTGACGGCAAAGGGTCACCGAACCAACACATCTACTACTTCAAGTCTCAGATAGGAAATGTAGTAGATAATGATGTTATCTTGGCACGTTTGTTCATCGACACTCTAAAAGGCTTGCCTTTGAATGGTTCATGAAACTCCCAGAAGGCTCCATCAAAAACTGGGGTGATTTGGAAAAGCTCTTCCGGAGACGCTTCTTTGAAGATGACTCAGAAATTACAATGCCCACTCTCCTAGCAACAAAGCAGCGAAGGGGAGGTCAGTCAAAACATTTGTAGAGAGATTTCAGAATATGGCGCTCCGATGTCCTAGCAGAATGACCCAGGCCACCCTGGTAGAAACATACCACCACAATCTACAAACTTCACTCCTAACCCAGATAGGGGTTACTGAAAGCCATACCTGAAAGCAATTGATCCAACAAGGTGAACACGCCGAAGAAATTGTCGCCAGGGTTAGGGCAGAAGAAAATAAACCCCGACCCGAAAAGTCGACAAGGTGCGCGCCAGATATATCTTTTCAGTCAAAAGAAAGGATACATTGGCGACAGAGATAAAATCCCCCGTCAAACCTCAGTTGGCGAGGGAGGTGGTTCTTCAAATCAGCCACGTGCCAACAAGCAGTATTCCTTCAAAGACGAGCATGTCGATTCATTGTTCAAGTTACTCAACAAGAGCAATATATTGAAGCTTCCTGAAGCTAGACGTCCTGAGAAAGTCGAAAAGTTCGACAATCCTAACTATTGCCTGTATCATAGGATGCTAGGGCACCCCACCAAAAGCTGTTATGTCTTTAAAGATATTCTTCAAGCTCTGATCAACGCTGAAGTGCTAAAGCTCCATCCAGAGGAGAAGAAAGTGACGGCTAATATGACATCACTTCTTCAGTTTGGAAAGCAGTCCGGAGTAGTTTCCATCCCGAAAGGAGAACTAAGAATGATCAATACAGACCCACATCATCAGTAGGAGAAAGGTCTTGTACCTATCCCTACACGTCAGGGAGAAATTATGTAGGTTCATCCCGACCTTGTGGATGGTCAACAGTGGACTACTGTTACCAATAGAAAGTCCAAAGGCAAGGCGAAAGCTTTGTCCTGTAATGTGGTGTGTGCTTCTTCCCGGAAAGCAAAAATCGATGTTCCCTCACTAACCAATTCAAAAGAGGAAACAATTGTCCTTACCGCAGAGCTCAATAAACCGCTCGTGGTAGAAACTCGTTCAGGTCAGTTGTATTTAAAGAAGTACGACGAGATGGTGGCAAGCCCTCCTAAACCTACTACAGAGCCAACCAAGCCCTTCATGAAGCAACCTGTGGAGAGGCAGAAAGAGCTTTAGTTTTTCAAGGCTCTCCCAAAGAACAACGTGAAAGGATCTCCAACACCTTACTGCTTTGACGTCCTGGCCCAACTGGCCAATATCCCGGCCAGAATCACCCTTTACGAGCTCCTGAGACTATCAAAGTTTACAAGAGAAGCTCTAAGGGAAGTCCTAGCTAATGCTGAGGTCTTCATGGCCCAGATCCCGACCACAGGGGGAAGATGAAGAGGAATGCCTCCATGACTCTCAAAATGCTCCCTGCATCACCTTCACGTCAGATGACTTGCAGGTCAAGGGGAAACATGATCGGCCCCTGTACCTTAAGGGTACATTGGATCAGCTAAAGTGAGCCGCATTCAGGTAGATCCAGGATCCGCATTGAGCATCATGCCTCGCCAGGTTGATTGGTATCCAATATTGCATATTTTACATCATAATTCCCATGCATATTACAAATAAATATGTGATTTTTACTCCTCTTCTCTACATATTTGCAGGTACACACTTAATGGAGAGATATCCAAATAATCACTTAATTAACACTAATTAAGTGATTAATCCAAGATTAAAGATAAAGCCAAATTCAAATCTAGATCCAGAAAGATCCGCGCAACAAACGAAGATTCCAGATATACCACGTGGCTAACCTCCTAACAAACAAATCCTACCAGAAAATCTGGGCTCAACGGCCCAGATTTTGCCGCCAACTTGCAAGATTCTCCAGATCTGGCGGCAGTTACAGGGAGATTTGGCCTCGGATTTTGCGCCAACAAACTTGCTTCTGGATCCTTCATCTTGGGCTATAAATATGTGACCTTGGACCTACGAGCTGAAACTGATCAGAGAAGAGAGAGAGTTTAGTTCATAGTTTTGTATTTTGATAGTTTTTGTTTAGGGTTTTTAGCTCTCTATGATCTTCTTCTCCCTAGATTTCATTGCAAGAGAGAGTTGTATGAGAGAGAGAGCTTGTATCAACAAGGAGTGACAACTTGGAGCTATACAAGGATTGATCCATTCTCATCTACTCTACTTGAGCTTGATTCTAGTTTGTTTTCTTTCCTTACTTGCTTTGTTTACTTTCTAGCAATTTATTCATGTTTAGCTTTTATTTTGTAATGGTGTGTAGCTAATTCTTTCTCCATGAACTAGCTAACCACTACCTTGCTAACTTCTAACTCAATGGTGATTGCTTTACTTCATCTTGCAATTTGTATGGTTTTCTCTTCTCCGATGGGTTTCTTTTCATTTCTTGGCAAGATCTTGTTGTAATTCTCCATATGATTCATGTGTGCCTCACTTGGAGCCTAGTCTTCGAACTAGTGCCTTGATGGAACATGGAGATGGAAGCACCAATATGCTATTTGATGTATAACTTCACTACTTCCATTAGTGAATGTTGTATGTTCTTCATTTGCATCACTTGAGTGTAGCTCTTTTGATTCCATTAGTGAAAGTCTATTTGTAGGCCTATGACCATCTATGGAGGCTACAAGACAAGTCCAAGAATGAATCCCCATCATCCAAGTGAGAAAGTAATTAGACCACAAGCAAGACGTATTCATGCCGATGAATCAACATGAGGCACGCATCACTATCACGGAGTTTAGTAAGTCTTTAGCAAGGTAGTTAAGGTTAGCTAGTCATGGTTTTATTTCAATCAATCTTTTCTAGAGTTTTCTTTTCTTTTAGTGTGAATACAACAAACCTCTTCTTGATTTGTTTTCACTTACCACCATGAACATATCCATACACTCTTTCATTCATTTCTTTGTATTTTATTCATTCTTTTAAGCAAGAGAAGAATTCTCGTTTCCTTTTCTCACGTGTATCGTAACGCTTCTACGCTAGCTCTCCTTGTGGTTCGACTCGGTATAGCTTTATGCTATAGCGGAAGATTGGAACAAGGTATAATAATCACATATTCGAAGTAAACAAGATCCAAAGGTGAACTCTAAACATTGAACCATATCTTTAAATACCTAAATCTTGTGCAAAGACTTCGCATACCTTGTTTTCAACCAATCAATTTTTGGCGCCGTTGCCGGGGAGAGCAACGGTATTTTAAAAAGTGAGAAACTAAACGATATTTCTTCTCTGTTGCAGGTACAGGTTGAAGATACAGGAAACCTTGCACAGCAGAAACATATAAGTGGACCTGGGCCTCTGCTCAAGAAAGCAGAGCCCAGGATCCCTCCAAATTACCGCGGATCCACAAGCTTTGCCGTGGAAACGCGGCAATAAGGAGTTAACTACTTACAAGTTTTCTGCAGGGGCTTCAGATCTGCAAATTACATCTGCTGCTATATTTGAAATCCTGTATTCTGCACCTTATACCTGCTAAATTAATTCAACAGTAAAAAATTGGGTGTAAATTGATAAAAATTGTTTAGACATCTTGCATTATAGGCACGTGTCTTTCAATTACTTTACATTTACTGTTGAAGAGCGCGGGGACAAGGTACGTAAGCATAAGCATATAGACTAGGACTCACTCGTTGTATGATTTAATTCCGCTTTGAGTGATTCTTGGTTGTTTACATCGTACACTTGCACGAATCAACTTTAAGGGCAAAACCCATAACAAAGATAAGGTGGGAGTTCATTACCCTTTCCTTAGCCCGAAAATCATTTTCCCACGCACTCACAATCCCACGCTTGTAAAATAAAATTTGATAGACGTTGGCCCTAGGGACATCCGGACTCACTTAGGAGATTATCCTAAGGGGGAAAAGTGTTGGAAGTTGACTTCTGTAAAATCAGTGTCTAGGAAAGGGGTTGAGGGCCGAAAGCCCGAAGGTTGCTGGTTACTTAATTAAGGAACGTCTCCGGACGGAAAACCTCCCACCAACCTTACCCTTCCCTGGCTGATTTGCTTATAGTCAGCTTCTACACCAAACCTCCTGTGGACAGTCTATTTAGGAGTCATCTAGGACCAGAAACCCTAGACAAGCTTGGATTGATTTTTTTCTTCTTTTTGTTGTTTGTTATTTTCTTTTTCGCTGGTGTGATCGGTGCGCGTTGTTTGTGGCTTTATATTTGAGAGTGGTTCTGTGATCATCATTCTGCTAGACTTTCTATACTTACACAACTACTTGACACCATGACCAACAACGTCTCACTTCAAGATCGATTTATCCGATTCGCACCTCCATTCCTTCATGCATTCTTCTCCCCGAGCCAAATGGAAATCACTTCGAGCTGAAACCACAATTCTTTAGTACACTTCCCCATTTCCATGGTCTAGAGTCTGAGGATGCGTACCTCTTTATTCGTGAGTTTGAAGAGGTATGCCAAATGATGAGAATTTCCCAACTGTCTGAGGATGCTGTTAGGTTACGGTTCATACCGTTTGCACTTAAGGATTTAGCTAAGAAATGGCTTTATAATCTTCCAGTCAGTTCCATATCTTTATGGGAGGATTTTGTTAAAGTCTTTCTTAAGAAATTTTATCCTATCCACAAAACAGCCCTCATGAGAAGAACATAATGCAATTCAAGCAGGAACAAATGAACCTTTCTGGAAGTATCTTGAGCGTTTCAAAGACCTTCTTGCCCTGTGTCCCCATCACGGCATAGAGAAATGGCGTCTATGCCAGATTATCTATGATGGATTAGATTACCAAACGAAAACACTTTTAGAATCCATGTGCCAAGGGGAATTCTTGAAAAAGATGAACATCAGGGGTGGGATCTCTTTGAAACCCTAGCTGAAAAAACATTCAGTGGGAGTCTTGTCCTAACAAATCCACTTCCACCACTTCCAGAACTGGTACACACTCCAAAGAATCCTCTCTAGCTGCAGAAACCAAGATCACACAATTAATAAAGAGGATAGAACTGCTTGAGTCAAAAGGGAATTCTGTGGTCAACCAGGTCAACCCATTGCCTCTGATTAAACCGGTTGCACCAACTGTCATGACCTTAGCCATGTCTTGGAGGAGTGTCCATTATCTCAGCTCCACTCATATCAGGAGAACATGAATGCAGTATTGACCAGACCCAATCATCATCCATACTCCAACACTTACAATTCAGGATGGCAGAACCATCCAAATTTTTCATGGAGTCAGTCTGGTCCTGAGCATCATATGCCACCACTTCCACATCTGTACAATGCTCAGTTTCATCCATCCAGTTTCGATCAGAATTCACTGTATGTTCATCCATCTCAAAGTCCACCACAGTCATATCAGTCATATCAGGACACCACCATATTACCAATCACAGTTCCAATCTCCATATCCTCAACATCCACCCCAAAATAATTCCGAAATATCTGAGTTGAAACAAATGATAGAAACCTTAACAAAGAACCAGCAGCAGGAGTTGAATGAAATGAAGGTCCAAATTGGGCAATTGGCTGAGAATCAAAGAAATTTTTTTCCAAACCAGCCATTGCCAAATCCCAAACACCACTTCTCTTTGAATAAAGTGGAAGATTCAGGACCCAGTCAATGTCATGCCATTCATACCCTGAGATCTGGTAAACAAGTAGACAATAAGGTTTCTAGTCCACAATCTCATCCAGTACCAAAGCCAACACCTCAAATCCCAATGCAACCAACTTCTGACAACCCATCCTCTAGTACAGAGCCATCCACTTCCAAAGCCAAGGGAAAGAAAAGGTAGATGAGCAACCTTATAAGCCTAGAGTACCATATCCAAATAGGCTTCTAAATAATAAGTCAAATGCTCACATGGAGAAAATAAAAGAAACATTCAATAAGGTCCAAATCAATGTCCTCTTCTTGATGCCATTCAACAAGTACCATCATATGCTAAATTCTTGAAGGAAATGTGCACCAAGAAGAGGAAGACCCAAGTCCCTAAAAAAGTCTTCCTTGCATCATCCATTAATGAGTTGCTCACTGGTCCAATTCCTGTTAAGTACAAAGACCCAGGGAGCCCCACCATTTCATGCATCATAGGACAGACTACAATAAATAGGGCACTTCTTGATTTGGGGGCCAGCATTAATCTCCTACCTTTCTCTGTGTACCAACAATTGGGGTTAGGTGATCTCCTCCCGACCCAAATGACCATCCAATTGGCTGATCGCTCTGTCACTAAACCCAAAGGGGTAATTCAAGATGTCCTTGTCAAAGTTGGAGAATTCTTTTATCCTGTTGACTTTGTTGTCCTTGAAACAAAACCAGTGTCAAATTCCAATCAAAGGGCACAAATTCCTGTCATTCTGGGACGACCATTCCTGGCTACTGCAAATGCAATCATTAATTGCCGGAATGGATCAATGAGGTTGACTTTTGGTAACATGACACATGAACACAATGTCTTCCACACACAGCCTCACAAAACAAAAGATCAAACATTTGAGGTTAGCTTCATTAATAACAATTGTGAGGAGGAAAGTGAAGATCCGAAAGATGAGTCACAATCTTGTGATTCTCTTATCCGAGTACCCTTTCAAACGGGAAAAGTTGATTTGGATATTTTCACTTTCAATGAACCAAATCTGACTGTATCTGTACCTCCGATTGATATATCCTTTGAAGACTTGTTTGCTGATGAGATCATGTGTTTAGATGAGTCAACTCGGGGTAAGTTAGCTGATTGTCCACTTCCGGATGTTGATTTGAGTTTTGAAGAATTATATGGAGAAGAGCTAAAATTTCTTAACATTGGAAGTGATGAGATTCTGAGTGAGAGTGGTGATAAGGACTTTGTTTGTGAACGATGTGGTGGAATGAGTATGAATGAAAATAACAACCAATTGAAACTGGAAACACCTAGGGTTAGAATAATTCAGACCGTTTCCCAATGGAGCTCAAGAAAGAGAACACATTGGAACGATGGGAAACGGGCCAGAGGGAAGCGACCAAAAGCCCAGGTGAGAGTTACACTTGTATATTCCTTGTAAATAATTCCTTCCCCTTCCATTTTGTTTCATGCATACATATATCATAATGCATTGAGGACAATGCATGAAATAAGTGTGGGGGAGGGTTTACTAACTTAGAGTTTTTAGAATTTCTTTCTTTTACACTTCTTTTAGAGTTTTTAGATTTTCTTTATTTTACACCTCTTTTAATAAATAAAAATAAAAAAAATAATAAAATAAAAACTTTTTGAAATAAGAGATAATGTTTTGTTCTATTTTTAAGAAAATTAAGATGTATCTTAGAGATTAAGAAAGCCTTAATTATGACATCTTAAATCTAGTTGAAGTAATAGATCTTGTTTGAGATTATAGGCTAAGTAAGTAAAATTGGTGAGATATTTTTATCTTGAATTTTTTTTGCCTTAGATAATATGCACTTTACACTTACACATTTCTTGGGATGGAGACAAAGACCAAAAATGCCATATAAAAAAAAAAAAAAAAAAAAGAAAAAGAAAAAAATATATAATAAAAGATCACTTATTAAGCTGGATAACTATGCCTCAAGAAGCATGATTACTCACGCCTAACGGTGATCTCACTTATTAAGCTGGATAATTGTGCCTCAAGAAGCATGATTATTCACGCCTAACGGTGATTATAAATAATCCCCTTTAGTTTTGTGGCCTTTTTCACTCGAGACCTTAAACCCGAGGGATGTTTTCTCATTTGGTGCCCTAAGACCTTCTGGTTTGGGAGTCATCGGTTAAAGGCTCGTTACAAGGGTGAACTAGAAAGCCTAAACTAAGGGAAGAAAAAGAAAAATAAAAAAATAAATATATATGAATAAATGGCTTTATGGTTGGAGTTGAAATCCCAAGAAACCTTCACTTACACGGTGTGCATATTATCTAGGTTTTATGAAAGATAAAATATTCAATCCAATTTTGAATTCTTACCTTAATTAAAAACAAGATCTTGCATAGATACTAAGTTTAAGGAAGAATGATTATAGGTGGACTTATGACCTAGGATCACTTATATTTTTGCAAAAATAGTTCGTAAACTTGTCTCTTATTCAAAATGCATTTTCAAAATACTAACATTTGTTTTCTTTCTTTATGGATTTTGTGGGTGTAATCTGCTGAAAACCCTCATGAGACAACACTCCTCCTCTAGGGTAACCTAGAGGTTTAACGGCTTGTTGCACACGCTCAGTGCAATCGCGTCACCTGCGAAAGTGGTGTAATAAAATTGGTAGTTTAGATTTTCTTTCTTTGTTTTGCTCGGGACGAGCAAAAGAATAAGTGTGGGGGTGTGATTGGTATCTAATATTGCATATTTTACATCATAATTCCCATGCATATTACAAATAAATATGTGATTTTTACTCCTCTTCTCTACATATTTGCAGGTACACACTTAATGGAGAGATATCCAAATAATCACTTAATTAACACTAATTAAGTGATTAATCCAAGATTAAAGATAAAGCCAAATTCAAATCCAGATCCAGAAAGATCCGCGCAACAAACGAAGATTCCAGATATACCACGTGGCTAACCTCCTAACAAACAAATCCTACCAGAAAATCTGGGCTCAACGGCCCAGATTTTGCCGCCAACTTGCAAGATTCTCCAGATCTGGCGGCAGTTACAGGGAGATTTGGCCTCGGATTTTGCGCCAACAAACTTGCTTCTGGATCCTTCATCTTGGGCTATAAATATGTGACCTTGGACCTACGAGCTGAAACTGATCAGAGAAGAGAGAGTTTAGTTCATAGTTTTGTATTTTGATAGTTTTTGTTTAGGGTTTTTAGCTCTCTATGATCTTCTTCTCCCTAGATTTCATTGCAAGAGAGAGTTGTATGAGAGAGAGAGCTTGTATCAACAAGGAGTGACAACTTGGAGCTATACAAGGATTAATCCATTCTCATCTACTCTACTTGAGCTTGATTCTAGTTTGTTTTCTTTCCTTACTTTCTTTGTTTACTTTCTAGCAATTTATTCATGTTTAGCTTTTATTTTGTAATGGTGTGTAGCTAATTCTTTCTCCATGAACTAGCTAACCACTACCTTGCTAACTTCTAACTCAATGGTGATTGCTTTACTTCATCTTGCAATTTGTATGGTTTCTCTTCTCCGATGGGTTTCTTTTCATTTCTTGGCAAGATCTTGTTGTAATTCTCCATATGATTCATGTGTGCCTCACTTGGAGCCTAGTCTTCGAACTAGTGCCTTGATGGAACATGGAGATGGAAGCACCAATATGCTATTTGATGTATAACTTCACTACTTCCATTAGTGAATGTTGTATGTTCTTCATTTGCATCACTTGAGTGTAGCTCTTTTGATTCCATTAGTGAAAGTCTATTTGTAGGCCTATGACCATCTATGGAGGCTACAAGACAAGTCCAAGAATGAATCCCCATCATCCAAGTGAGAAAGTAATTAGACCACAAGCAAGACGTATTCATGCCGATGAATCAACATGAGGCACGCATCACTATCACGGAGTTTAGTAAGTCTTTAGCAAGGTAGTTAAGGTTAGCTAGTCATGGTTTTATTTCAATCAATCTTTTCTAGAGTTTTCTTTTCTTTTAGTGTGAATACAACAAACCTCTTCTTGATTTGTTTTCACTTACCACCATGAACATATCCATACACTCTTTCATTCATTTCTTTGTATTTTATTCATTCTTTTAAGCAAGAGAAGAATTCTCGTTTCCTTTTCTCACGTGTATCGTAACGCTTCTACGCTAGCTCTCCTTGTGGTTCGACTCGGTATAGCTTTATGCTATAGCGGAAGATTGGAACAAGGTATAATAATCACATATTCGAAGTAAACAAGATCCAAAGGTGAACTCTAAACATTGAACCATATCTTTAAATACCTAAATCTTGTGCAAAGACTTCGCATACCTTGTTTTCAACCAATCACAGGTCATGCAGTACTTAGGAATCCCCACCTACCGATTGAGCGCCACCTAAACTACCATCAACGCCAATGGTACGCGTCCAATGGGGAAGATCAAGCTCAAATGCCTGATTGGGGATCTAAGATCTGAAGTGACGTGCTATGTAATCGACGCTGACATTTCGTACAATTTGCTGCTCGGAGACTGTGGATTCATCGTAATTTCATCGTCCCCTCCACTTTCCACCAAGTCATGAAGTACATCGACGGAAGTGGGAAAGTCCGAACATTGATTGCTGAAAGGCACCCGTTCAAGGGGGTAGAGAACTATTTCATGGACTTTCTCCTATACCAGGATTCTCTGGAGATGAACGAAAGTCCACAGCCAGAGGAACCAGACTCTGGTAATGAAGCTGACATTGAACCAGAGGCAGAAGAAGAGTGCATGTGGGAATTAAATCCACTTGTAACGAGTATTAATAAGCTTGATGTTAATAACACCGCCGATGATGTAGGCGAGTGGTATATTAATGAAGAGTTGAATTTGGCTTACTTTTCTGTGTTTGCTTCTGATTCAGTGCCATCAGACATTAGTACCGAGGTGGATAATGACCCCTGGTCGGCAATAGATGCTCTAACATCATTGCATGTACCAATGAAGTCATCCCTCAAAACGTACCAGATGTTGGTGATGCACAAGAATCAGTATTCATGGTCCCAGCAAGACGCAGAGGCCAAAAACCAATTCTTTTCGGTAGAATTAAGTCCGAATTGATGTCTCGCGAAGACTCAAAAAGCGAGAACGAATCCCCCAATTCTCTTATTATGAGCCAAATGTACTCAGAATGATGGAGAGCATGGGGTATGATCTAACAATTGTCCGGGTTTGAACTTTGGCAAAGGAAGAAGAACACTACTTCGATCTTTTGTTCCGAAAGGGAAGACCCCTGATTATTATCATCGAACTCGCAGGGGCTGGGCTATGTGTCAACTCCGATCCCATCAGCCTCTAAGTCTGAAGAGTCATTATACCATAATTATTCATCAGTCACGTCATCGTGGGAGCCAGATGTTAGTGTCGGCAATATCTTCGGAGAACTTTCAGTAAACATGGTTTCAACAAGCCACCTGGAAGACGAAGATGAAGAAATGATCCAGTCTGATACAGACCCTTGGATCAAACACCTAAACACTCTCTCGGATATTCACTTCAAACAACGCGAACCACCCACAGAAAATAAGGTCACACAGATTAATCTGGGAGATGAGAGGCTAATCCTAAGCCCATGTTTATAAGCGAAAGCCTATCACCCTCCGAGAAAGAAAATCTAATATCTCTTGTGCGGAAATATATAGATGTTTTTGCTTGAAATTATAAGGACATGCCTGCGCTTGATCCTCGAGTGGCTATGCATCGCCTCAATATTAATTCGGACGCGAAACCAGTTAAACAGCAACATCGACGGTTTCGTTCAGAAATTATGGAAGCAATCCAGTCAGAAGTCAAAAAGCTTATAGATTGGCTTCATTAGGGAGGAGCAACACGCTGATTGGGTAGCCAATATCGTCCCCGTTACCAAGAAAAACTGGAAGATCAGGATTTGCATTGATTTTCGCGATCTAAATGAGGCCTGTCCCAAAGATGAATTCCCTCTCCCAATCACGGATGTCATGATTGAAAATACGTGTGGGTTTGAATGAATGTCCTGTATGGATGGATTCTCAGGGTACAATCAAATCAAATGTACATTGATGATGAAAAGTATACTTCTTTCAGGACACCATTGGGGGTATATTTCTATACTGTCATGCCCTTCGGACTGAAAAACACGGGGGCAACATATCAGAGAGCTATGAATGTAATTTTTCACGAACACATGCATAAAACAGTGGAATGCTACGTCGACGATATTGTAGTGAAAAGCCGCGCCAAGGGCGACACATAGCAGATCTAAAGACAGTTTTTGAAATCATGCGGGCACATCAGTTGAAGATGAAGCCCACCAAATCTTTCCTGGGGTAGCCAGTGGTAAATTCCTAGGGTTTGTGGTGACATCCAAAGGAATTCACTTAGACCCAGAAAAAGTCCGCGCTGTCCAGGAGATGCAACCTCCAAGGAATATCAGGGAGCTTAGAGGATTGCAAGGCGACTAGTGTACATCCGAAGGTTCATTCAAATCTCTCTAGAAGATGCCAACCCTTAACCAAATTAATGAAGGAGGGCGTCTCATTCAACTGGGATGATGCTTACCAACAAGCGTTCGAGGAAATCAAACGATACCTCACGCAACCACTCGTCCTTACAGCTCTGGTTTCAGGAAAACCTTTCCTGATATATGTTCGAGCAATGGATCATTCCTTAGGAGTTTTACTAGCCCAGAATAATGATCAGGGATATGAGCAGGCAATCTACTATCTGAGTAGAACCATGATCAGAGCCGAACATCGGTATAACCCGATTGAAAAGGAATATTTGGCGTTGGTGTTCGCCGTCTAGAAAATGCGACACTACTTGGTGGGCTAAACTATAAATGTTATATCAAAAGTCAATCCTTTGAGGTTGCTCATGACAAAGTCATCGTCGCTAAATGGTCGACTAGCAAAATGGGCCATACTGCTCTCCTAATATGAGATGCGCTTTCTACCGCAAAAAGCCGTGAAGGGACAAGCGGTGGTAGATTTCCTGGCTGAACATCCTGATCTGAGAGCGACCGAACTTTACGAGGATCTCCCAGATGAGGTCGCTGAAGTTTGTCTGATCCAGACATTGTTGACACTCTAGAAAAGACAAGATTCCTGACTGGCCTGAATAATGTCTAAACTTGTTGACATTTACAAAAGACAAGTGACAGACAAGCTACGACCAGTTCTGTACCCATCTCCGAGGGATAAATCAACGACTTGGACTCTACTGATCCAGTGAAGCAGACAGTGAGCCCAGATTGTCTTTGAAGAGACCTAAGCAGGTCTAAGATGCTAAGTTAGCTCAACACTTAGCATCACATAAGCCCAAGGGGATAGCCTCGCCTGAGAGGCTAAATTCGTCCAACTTCGCCTTGAAGCCGTTCAAAGCTCTATCGGAGAGCTAACTTATAGCTTCGCCTGAAGTGCTCAATTAACTCCGCAGAGAGTTAGCTTCGCTCGAAGTCATACGCAATCGCGCAGAAGGATGGTAGCTTCGTCACAGATGTTTATCCAGCTCCGCTGAAGAGCTTTCTTCTGACTTCGCCAGATGCTCCTTCCAGCTCCGCTGTGAGCTCAATGCGGCAGCTCCGCTGCGGGTCTGTTATGGTCAACCTTTAACCAATCAAATCTCCAGATGAGATCAAATCTTCAAGATCAAATCTAATTAAGATCAAATCTGAGATTAATTTGGCAGCTGCATGCCATAATCACTTGACTCTCCTAGAACAAGTAAGAAGATCAGGGGAGATCTTTTAATTATTTGGAAAGAATCAAAACAGATCAGGAGATCGACGCTACCTGCTATTTCTAGCTTCGCAGAAGTTGATTCTAGCCTCGCAGCAAGGCTACTTTCCAGATTTAAACAGATTGACTCAATCTGTTTCTAGATTTTCAAGGACAATTATACCCCTGCTCTTCCTATAAATAGCCCATCAGGGGTACACGGAGAGAAGAGGGGGGCACGCAAGAGGCGCATAAACACACGCACAGAGAGAGACGACTAAACAGAGATCTATTCTCTTGCTTTCAAGAATTCAGAGAATTACTTCTCTAATCAGGGTGTTGATACCCTAATACCTTCCCTCCTTTCAAGGAATCTCCGGAACCAGGCGAGAAGGAATTCCCAAGTGAAGGCGGTTTTGAGAAGTAACAAGAGGGTTCTACCAATCTTCTGTTCTCCGATTCCCCGAACCAAGCGAGAAGGGAATCCCATCGATCGCATCGTCAAAGGGACAAAGTGGTCGCGCGCTGACCAGACTCCTATCGGCACACTTCTCTAGAATCTCAGAGGCGATCTACTTGTAATCTTTTGTATTACTTGTAATTTAGCTCCTCGACCCTTTTTTTTTTGTAAGTTTTCCCCTTTGCAAAATCAATGGAAAACAAGATGGCGCTCCGCTGGGGATTGATTTCTCCACTGCTGAGAATCAAGTGTCGCAATGCGACGAACAGACCTTCGGGTCTATCTCTGAATTCAAGGAAGCTGCTGTGGCTAGAGCCCCTCTTGTTAAGTCTTCAAAGTAAGTCTCTGCGGAGACAGATAAGGCTCTCTGCGAACCTACCACGATCCTCTGGCGCAACAAGGAAGCAGGCCCACAATACAAGGGTCAGAATCTTCAGCCCGTCACCTTCGAGAACCTAGTCGTTCACTTCGACCAAGAAAAATTCGAAGAAGTCCTCTCTGGGTGTGGTCTAATGCTCCATGCACGGAAGCATAAAAAGGTCTCCATGAACAAGGTTTCGAAGCAGAAACCGGAAGCAGAATCCTGCCAACACCCCTCAGCCTCGCGTGGCTAGTCAGGTTCCCTGTGAACCTAGGTCTCCTTTGTCAACGCAGATGTGGAGACCAAAGCAGAAGGCTCTGTATGAAGCCCCGATTGTAGCTGCGCCGCAAGTTCATCTCTCTCGCGAAGAAAAAGGCAAGAGGCCTGCCTATTTCGTCAAGACTGTCAACGCGAAGTCACGGCGACCATGCCTTCGCCTAATTCAGGAGCAGTAACTCCTTGCGCCAACCTCGTTCCCATGAGCGAAGCTACTGTACTTCAGGGTACGTATGATGTTCATAGCCGCAAAGCTGGAACCAAAGCACCACAGCATGCTTCGCTCCCCAGTTCATCAAGCGCTAAGCTCGCGCTTCATAGCGGAGCTAAGGGATTATCCCTAAGTGTTGACAGCGGTGCTTATGCAGCTTCAGCACCCAAGGATATTCCCAAGGTTCTTAGCCGCGAAGCTAGAACTGAAGCACCATTTAGTGCTAATCCCCTCTGCGGTGATAAAAAGAATAGGATGTCATCCTATGCGCAGTCCAACAGAATCTCTGCATCCATTAGTTTAGGCCCAACTGGGTCTGACTTGCAGGAATTCCTGACAAGCAAACGGAAGTCAGAATCTTTCCAAACTTCCCCCTCTCATTGTCAACAAGTGGGATGTCAGTTGGTGACAGTCCACTCAGTCCATTGCCGTTAGGACCGATCCTCGCCACTCCTCCAGGCCGATGATCAGTTTTTGATCAACTGTCGGTGCAAGCTCTGGTGAAACATCGTAAAAGGAGCGTATCGCTAGATCTGCCCTCTGCATATGTTAACATGACTGGAAGAGGACGAGAGCTACGTAGGGGCAGACGAGCATCCCACGACACTCCCTACAACTCCCCAGATCTGGATTATAGCACAGGCTTGGGCGAAGTTTTGGTTCATGAAGAAGGCGTCTTCCGAAAACACCAGATCTAGGGTTACAATACCCTACAGTTATGAACAGCCATCTTCCTCAACTGCAGTAACCTCACCAAAACTAATGAGAGGATTAGTCTGATGGTCTGATGAAGAAGATGAAGACAGTGGGTATGCCTCTTCAGCGACAGTCAGCTCGGTACGAACTGACAGAGTATCAGTGAATATGGCTGAAAACGGTAATGATGACCTTCGTCGACGTTTGGAAGCTCAGGAGCAAACTTCCAAGACCCAGCAAGAAGCTTTGGACAACATTCAACAGATGCTCGCTCAACTCCTCAATACCGAAATAATAATGATACCGGGAGTAATCATGATGAGGAAGAACATCTTAGCAATGAACAGCCAAGGACGGAGTAGTCGAAGGAGGGTTCTTCTTTGGACGCTGAAGTCCTTAAAGGCATCCAAGCTCAAATCACATCCCTAGCTCAGAGGGATGAATTAAAGAAAGTAGGGGCAGTGATTGAGATTTTACCTGCACACAAAATATAGTATTTCAGATTTAAGATATGATGTGCAAAGTACTCAATTCTACCGCGATAGCAAGTGACTATACGGATCGTGATCCACAGGGAGGGACTAGCGATGGAAGCTTGTTTAGTAAGTTCTCTCTTTTTTTATTTATAATGATAGTTACAATGATATTTACAATGAAAAAGAGTGAAAGAGATTGGGAATATTGTAGTGTTGGTAATCTAAACTAAAGAAATAAAAGAAAGAAAACTAAAAACTAAAAACATACTTACCTCTTCGGCGTCTGCTTACCTTTGAACCGTATCAACGATGTACCTTTCTTTGAAGGCGAGCGAAGCATGGAATATAAGATCTTCCCCATTCCCGATTTACACTATGAAATAAAAGGGCGAGCTATACTACCATGGAAATGGATGTTCATCTTCATAAACCATCAACGGCACTTGCAAGGAGAAGGAAACTTCGAGGCTATTGGTTTTACTTGGATCAACAAACACAAAAGAGGGAAATAAAAACAAAA
Source organism: Agave tequilana (assembly GCA_038442645.1). Taxonomy (NCBI): domain Eukaryota; kingdom Viridiplantae; phylum Streptophyta; class Magnoliopsida; order Asparagales; family Asparagaceae; genus Agave; species Agave tequilana. Next base: position 28,443 of record JAVJIF010034723.1, read on the forward strand.
TAAGAATAAAGAAGAAACAGAACTTCGATTTGATTCTTATAACAATGGAAGAAAAGACTTACACCGATGTCACCTCAGTACAAGCTTGATCTCCTTCCTCCATGAAACTCGTCTCTCCTCTCAGTTACATAAAAATAAAAATTACATAAAAGAAAACTAAAACAAATCTAAGTTACAATCTACAAATTGGCCTAAGAAAAATCCTAAATTTGTTTCTGTACTCGACTAGACGCCCTTCTCTGTTGCTCTGCAGGGGTATTTATAGGAGATGGAAGAAGTAGAGTCCCGGTACGACTCCTCCACAAAATCTTATCGCCAGACTCGTCAATCTTGCCGCGGAAATGCGGCTATGGCCGCGTTTTCGCGGCCATAGTGTGTTCTCTGGCTACGCGCGTTTGCGCGTGGCCTCCTCTGGTCCGTCCATCTGTGTATATCCTTTTAGATCTGGCATACCGACTCTTTATTTTGAAAATTCGGGATAACTTGGGAAGCAAGTTACCCTAAATCTAAATCTTCTAAATCTTTTAAAACGATTTTGTTATCTTTGCACTCTTCTCCCCTTATCTCTAGCCTTGTCCTGCAAGCAATTAGGGTTTAGCCTATCCCTTTCCTCTTCTTTTAATAATTGCAAATTTTGCACATGGGCTTGCACATGGGCTTTTTTGGGCTTTTGGGCTTCATTTAGGCTTTATTCTTTATTTAATTAATTACTCAAGGCCTGCACACATTAAATAATAAAACATTAGTAATAGTGCATAATTGTAGGAATAAATATGAAAATGTGATAATAAATGTAGTGATAAATATGCACTTTTTACTACCTATCACACCCCCACACTTATCTTTTTGCTCGTCCTCGAGTAAAAATCAAAAAGAAAGAGGAAAAGAAAAGAAAAATTAATCTATCCTAACTCACTTTCGTAGGAATCACGGTTGCACTTAGCATGTGCAACAAGCCGTTAAACCTCTAGGTTACCCTAGAAGACGAGTGTTGTCTCGTGAGGGTTTTCAGCAGATTACACCTACAAAATCCATAAGAAGGAAAATATTTGAAATATGTTTGAAGAAACTAAGTAATCTATAAGTTTTTAGGATTATTATTTTTATTCATTCTTAAACTTAGTCTTTATATAGTAAATTGTTATCCTTTTTAGGTAAGGATCAAAACTGAATTTTTGTATAGTCTTTTTCGTTACCAAAAAGTCATATGCATCCTTGTGAATCTTTACTAGGAATTCCTTAACTTGGACTCTCATGCCTCTTTATTATTATTATTATTATTTTTTTAAATATTTATAGCTCATCTAATTTTCTTTCGTGTAAGCATGAAGGCTTCTTGAGGCCCTCATAGCTAACTAATTGACTATTAGATGTGTTAGTACATAAGTAATTTTTCTTATTTTTCTTAGGCTTTCTAATCCGCCCATGTAGCGAACTTAAAGTTGGTGGCTCCCAAACCGGTCGGTTTTAGGGCACCGGGTGAGAAAACACCCCACGGACTTAAGGATTCGAGTGAACTAGGCCACAAAACTAAGGATTTTATTTATAAATCACCTTTAGGCGTGAATACTTATGCTTCTTGAGGCACATGTATCCAGCTTAATCAGTGAATTTCCCTTTTTTTTAATTTTTTTAATTTTTTATAAGGCACAAGAGTCTTTGTCTTAGAATCCTAGATATGTAAATGTATTAGGTATGCACATTTCATTAAGATAAAAATCAAGACTAATTACTTATTCAATTTTTCCTCCTATACCTAAAAATTCAACAATTTATTTATTTTGACCAAGTTTTTAGAAATCCTAATCATGATTTTCCTAATTCTTAAGACTAACTTAGATTTCTTTCAAAAGATAAGTCAAAATATTGTCCCCCCTTTTTTTTTTTGGTTAGTTAGTTAGTATCTAACTATGTTAGTATGTTAGTAAATCCTCCCCCACACCTATTTCATGCATTGTCCTCAATGTATGAATGAATGCATGCATGCATGAAACAGAAGAAAGGGAAGGAAAATATTACCTTAAGGTGGTGGTTCTGATGGTGGTCTAATTGGTCCACGAAATGCGGCCCAATCTACTTTTCGTGGAATTCGGAGGAACCCACCAGAAATCTCTCTTGTATAACCCACTAAAATGATGTCTGTATGAACATTTTTTAAAAATTCCTCCCCATCTAATTTTCAAATTTCATAACTATTTTCAGAGTCAATTGTGTCAACCTCCTTGTCCCAAAATGGAGTGTGAAAAGATGGAATATTGACTTGGATTTAAGAAGTATGGGAACGAATACCGACTCAGGAAAGTAACTTAAATCAAGTAAAGGTTCAAGAGTCGAGCTTGGTTCAAAAAGTGGGTCCAAATCAAGAAGTTGAAACTCAAGTCCACAATCATTTTCTCACAATGGAATGTGACTTAATATTGGTGATTCAAGTTCAAGAATGAAAGGTGTGGGAATCAAAATTGATTTTAAAATATTACTCAAATCGGGTAACAAAACAGGAGTCAATATTGATTCGGGAATTTGAACTTGATCACAGATTTGAGAATCTAGGTCACATTTCTCATTGAGTTCAATATCATAAAAATGAAAACTTACCAATTTATCCATGGAACTTTCAAATTATAAAATTGGTCAAGTTCAACATGATAATCATCAAAGATGGGTGATTCAATTTCATGATGAATAGGCACAGGATTCAATGTTGACTCGGAAAAAAGATTGAAATCAGGTGAAGACACCGGAGTCATTATTGAATCAGGAAGTAGAATTGAATAACCAAGTTGAGGGTCAGGATCATAGTCATTCTCAAGTTCTATTTCAGGAAATGAATAACTTGCCAAACTGTTAATGTCATTTTCAAAATTTGGAGTTTGGGTAAGTTCAAATGATTGTACTGAAATAGAATCTTGTTTTCCAAAGCAACGTGACTCTTCGGCTCTAAGAGAAATTTTGATTGTACTCAAATGACTCCCCGACAATGGCGCCAAAATTTTGATTGAGATTTTACCTGCACACAAAATATAGTATTTCAGATTTAAGAATATGATGTGCAAGGTACTCAATTCTACCGCTATAGCAAGTAGCTATGCGGGTCGTGATCCACAGGGAGGGACTAGCGATGGAAGCTTGTTTAGTAAGTTCTGTCTCTTTTTTATTTATAATGATAATTACAATGATATTTACAATGAAAAAGAGTGAAAGAGATTGTTAGCGACATCAGAAATAGTCGAACGGTGAGAACGTAAAGTTTGAACCATCATTCTATTTCATGATCACAAGCGATTCTAGCCTGAGTCATGACTTCAAGCATCTTTACATAGTTGATAGGTTCATCATTTTGTTGTGATAGGACTTGAAAAGATGAAGTGTTGTTGTGACAGTCATGATGAAATTGTGAGTCGGTCAGATTCTGTGATTGTTGCTTGGACTCACGCATCATCATGTCCAAGATTAATGGTGATTGTTTCTTGGACTCATGCATACTCATTATTTCCAAGATAGATGGTTTTCTATTTTGAACTGGTGGATCTGAGTATGAATCTTGGAAATATTGTGGACAAGGTGGATAAGGAGGAAAAGTTGGTTGAAAATTGGACTCGTGGGAGGTGAATTCCCATGGACTCTGTGAAGAGTTGAAATCATTGTGGAAATTATGGTCATAAGATGGGGGCATGGGTTATATTCATTCGGATAAGACCACTCCGGCACACTAGGTTAGTTAAAGTTAGGATATGCTGGGTTAGTAATATCCAAAAAAGAAATTGGTGTGTAATATGGATGAAAATTGGAAAATTGTTGTTATAGGCCATATCACACAATAAAACACAAACAAAAAAAAACAAACAAATAAGCAAACAAAAAAGAAAAATTCTAACCTAAGTTAGGGTAGACCTATGACCTAGACGACTCCTAACTGGTTAGATTGTCCACGGGAGGTATAATGTAGACTTTGACCACAAGCTAATTAGCCAGGTCAGGGCAAGATTGGTGGGAGGTTTTTCCATCAAAGACGTTCCTTAATTAAATAACTACCAATCTTTGAGCTTTCGGCCCTCAATCCCCTTCCTAGACACCGATTTGGCAGGAGTCAAATTCCAACACCGTTCCCCCTTAGGATAATCTCCTAATTGAGTCCGAGATGTCCCTAGGGCCAACGTCTACTCATTTTTAGTTAGGCTTGGGTTAGTGAGTGAGGAGATTGTTTGTGGACCAAGGAAGGGTGATGAAATCCCCACCTTATCTTATTTATAGGACAAGCCCTTAAGTCAATTTAGTGCACGTGTAAAGCAATAGACAAATATTCACTCAAAAGCAGTAAATCAGCCAAGGGTGCTTTCTAGTCTATATGCAATGCGAACGTACCTTATCTCCAGCACTCTTCAACAGAAATTAAAAAAATTAAATTGACATGTGCCTATATGAAAGAGTCTAATTTTTTTTATTTTTCAACAAATAGGTTACTGTTAATTAATTAGCAGTGTGCAGGGTGATTACAGAGAAAAGTTAACAGAGCAGTAAACAAATCTTTCAATTTGCAGCAGCCTACAGAAAACAGAGTGAGTAGTGAACTACACAGGCCGCGGAAACGCGACTATCGCTGCACAAACGCGGCTCTGTAGTAGGCTCTGCTACTCTGCCTTCGAGGGCAGAGGCACAGAGTTGCTATATGTCCTTTGCTGCTGTTAGTTTTCCTGTTCTCTGATCCGTCCCTCCCCGGCAACGGCGCCAAAATTTTGATTGAGATTTTACCTGCACACAAAATATAGTATTTCAGATTTAAGAATATGATGTGCAAGGTACTCAATTCTACCGCTATAGCAAGTGGCTATGCGGGTCGTGATCCACAGGGAGGGACTAGCGATGGAAGCTTGTTTAGTAAGTTCTCTCTTTTTTTTATTTATAATGATAGTTACAATGATATTTACAATGAAAAAGAGTGAAAGAGATTGGGAATATTGTAGTGTAGGTAATTTAACTAAAGAAATAAAAGAAAGAAAACTAAAAACTAAAAACATACTTACCTCTTCGGCGTCTGCTTACCTTTGAACCGTATCAATGATGTACCTTTCTTTGAAGGTGAGCGAAGCATGGAATATAAGATCTTCCCCATTTCTGATTTACATTATGAAATAAAAGGGCGAGCTATACTACCATGGAAATGGATGTTCATCTTCATAAACCATCAACCGCACTTGCAAGGAGAAGGAAACTTCGAGGCTATTAGTTTTACTTGGATCAACAAACACAAAAGAGGGAAACAAAAACAAAACAAGAATAAAGAAGAAACAGAACTTCGATTTGATTTTTATAACAATGGAAGAAAAGACTTACACCGATGTCACCTCAGTACAAGCTTGATCTCCTTCCTCCATGAAACTCGTCTCTCCTCTCAGTTACATAAAAAAAATAAAAATTACATAAAAGAAAACTAAAACAAACCTAAGTTACAATCTACAAATTGGCCTAAGAAAAATCCTAAATTTGTTTCTGTACTCGACTAGACGCCCTTCTCTGTTGCTCTGCAGGGGTATTTATAGGAGATGGAAGAAGTAGAGTCCCGGTACGACTCCTCCACAAAATCTTATCGCCAGACTCGTCAATCTTGCCGCGGAAATGCGGCTATGGCCGCGTTTTCGCGGCCATAGTGTGTTCTCTGGCTACGCGCGTTTGCGCGTGGCCTCCTCTGGTCCGTCCATCTGTGTATATCCTTTTAGATCTGGCATACCGACTCTTTATTTTGAAAATTCGGGATAACTTGGGAAGCAAGTTACCCTAAATCTAAATCTTCTAAATCTTTTAAAACGATTTTGTTATCTTTGCACTCTTCTCCCCTTATCTCTAGCCTTGTCCTGCAAGCAATTAGGGTTTAGCCTATCCCTTTCCTCTTCTTTTAATAATTGCAAATTTTGCACATGGGCTTGCACATGGGCTTTTTTGGGCTTTTGGGCTTCATTTAGGCTTTATTCTTTATTTAATTAATTACTCAAGGCCTGCACACATTAAATAATAAAACATTAGTAATAGTGCATAATTGTAGGAATAAATATGAAAATGTGATAATAAATGTAGTGATAAATATGCACTTTTTACTACCTATCACACCCCCACACTTATCTTTTTGCTCGTCCTCGAGTAAAAATCAAAAAGAAAGAGGAAAAGAAAAGAAAAATTAATCTATCCTAACTCACTTTCGTAGGAATCACGGTTGCACTTAGCATGTGCAACAAGCCGTTAAACCTCTAGGTTACCCTAGAGGACGAGTGTTGTCTCGTGAGGGTTTTCAGCAGATTACACCTACAAAATCCATAAGAAGGAAAATATTTGAAATATGTTTGAAGAAACTAAGTAATCTATAAGTTTTTAGGATTATTATTTTTATTCATTCTTAAACTTAGTCTTTATATAGTAAATTGTTATCCTTTTTAGGTAAGGATCAAAACTGAATTTTTGTATAGTCTTTTTCGTTACCAAAAAAGTCATATGCATCCTTGTGAATCTTTACTAGGAATTCCTTAACTTGGACTCTCATGCCTCTTTATTATTATTATTATTATTTTTTTAAATATTTATAGCTCATCTAATTTTCTTTCGTGTAAGCATGAAGGCTTCTTGAGGCCCTCATAGCTAACTAATTGACTATTAGATGTGTTAGTACATAAGTAATTTTTCTTATTTTTCTTAGGCTTTCTAATCCGCCCATGTAGCGAACTTAAAGTTGGTGGCTCCCAAACCGGTCGGTTTTAGGGCACCGGGTGAGAAAACACCCCACGGACTTAAGGATTCGAGTGAACTAGGCCACAAAACTAAGGACTTTATTGATAAAATCACCTTTAGGCGTGAATACTTATGCTTCTTGAGGCACATGTATCCAGCTTAATCAGTGAATTTCCCTTTTTTTAATTTTTTTAATTTTTTATAGGGCACAAGAGTCTTTGTCTTAGAATCCTAGATATGTAAATGTATTAGGTATGCACATTTCATTAAGGTAAAAATTAAGACTAATTACTTATTCAATTTTTCCTCCTATACCTAAAAATTCAACAATTTATTTATTTTGACCAAGTTTTTAGAAATCCTAATCATGATTTTCCTAATTCTTAAGACTAACTTAAATTTCTTTCAAAAGATAAGTCAAAATATTGTCCCCCTTTTTTTTTTGGTTAGTTAGTTAGTATCTAACTATGTTAGTATGTTAGTAAATCCTCCCCCGCACCTATCTCATGCATTGTTCTCAATGTATGAATGAATGCATGTATGCATGAAACAGAAGAAAGGGAAGTAAAATATTACCTTAAGGTGGTGGTTCCGATGGTGGTCTAATTGGTCCACGAAATGCGGCCCAATCTACTTTTCATGGAATTCAGAGGAACCCACCAGAAATCTCTCTTGTATAACCCACTAAAATGATGTCTGTATGAACATTTTTTAAAAGTTCCTCCCCATCTAATTTCCAAATTTCATAACTATTTTCAGAGTCAATTGTGTCAACCGCCTTGTCCCAAAATGGAGTGTGAAAAGATGGAATGATTGACTTGGACTTAAGAAGTAAGGGAACGAATACCGACTCAGGAAAGTAACTTAAATCAAGTAAAGGTTCAGGAGTCGAGCTTGGTTCAAAAAGTGGGTCCAAATCAAGAAGTTGAAACTCAAGTCCACAATCATTTTCCCACAATGGAATGTGACTTAATATTGGTGATTCAAGTTCAAGAATGACAGGTGTGGGAATCAAAAACTGACTTTAAAATATTACTCAAATCGGGTAACAAAACAGGAGTCAATATTGATTCGGGAATTTGAACTTGATCACAGATTTGAGAATCTAGGTCACATTTCTCATTGAGTTCAATATCATAAAAATGAGAACTTACCAATTTATCCATGGAACTTTCAAAATTATAAAATTGGTCAAGTTCAACATGATGATCATCAAAGATGGGTGATTCAATTTCATGATGAATAGGCACAGGATTCAATGTTGACTCGGGAAAAAGATTGAAATCAGGTGAAGACACCGGAGTCATTATTGAATCAGGAAGTAGAATTGAATAACCAAGTTGCGGGTCAGGATCATGTAGGCTGTCCAAAAGTTACTGGAGGACAAGCCATTGAAAAGCAAAGTTTCAAGCTCTAGACGCGAGGGACTATCAACCGCGTCTCAGCATCAAGGCGCGTCGGCCTGACACCCGCGTCTCAACATCAAGGCGCGTCGGCCTGACACCCGCGTCTCAGCATCAAGGCGCGTCGGCCTGACACCCGCGTCTCAGCATCAAGGCGCGTTGGCTTGACACCCGCGTCTCAGCATCAAGGCGCGTCGGCCCGAAACCCGCGTCTCAGTTATAACCGCCTTGGTTAAGGGACCAATCACTGCCTATACGTAAGGGAAACCAGCTCCCATCGTGGCGTGTCTTTAGCAGGCACGTGGGTTAGTTACCGTCCATGTAGCGGGGAAGTTGGCCCTCATTGTGGAGCGCTTTTAGGGGGGGCACATTCACCCCCTAAGACCTCTATAAATAGCCCCGTCGCTATGAAGAAGAGGGCGGACTTTTGGCAATCAAAAAAAAAAAAGAAGGAGAAGAGGACAACGGAGAGATCATCAACAGAGAGAGAACTCGACTCTTCAAGCTAGCTTGCTGCGTACAAGTGACTCTTCGCTTACCTTCTCTTTTAGAGTTTTGGTAGACGGAGCTGAGTTACTCTTTCTACCGGCCGAAGAGGAGATCCCTGAAGGACGGTCATCCGGTCAACGGAGAACAAGATTCACTCTCCACCGCCACACGAAGAACCCAGCCTTAAACAAAGGGGGGATTCAAGATTCAATATCCTCCCTCCCTTGTAACCGGAAGGAACAGTTGTTGTTGTAATCCTTTTCATTCGATTCAAGGAAAACTTTTACTGCAATTCACTGTCTCTCTCCTTTCCCGGGTCATACAAGAGATGGCGACTCCGCTGGGGACAACCTTCGTTACTGACGAACAGGTAGTGGCGCAAGATGACGTCCACCATGAGGGAAAGATGGTCGAATCGCTCGTTGTCGAGTTCGACCAGGCAAAGTACGAAGAGTTCCTCTCTTCTGGCTCCAAGAGCCCAAAGACCCTCATCTGCCGCCGGTCTCAACGGGGAATGGCCTCGAGTCCCGATCTGTGGCTCTCTCGAGCTCCCCTGCTGCCGACTGTGCCAAGCAAGAGACGCGCGTCAAACGCCTCTCAGAAGGCCCGCGTGGTCCCAGGCACATCTGCCTTTGCGACCAACCGCGTCGCACAGAACACCCGCGTCAGCGTCTCTCAGGAGACCCGCGTGGTCAAAATCCCTGGTGGCCAGCATCAGGATGTCATTGGTCTCTCTCTACCTCCTCGACGCAATCGAAACGCTGAGCGTCGACAGAGGAGACGTGCGCGTCAGCTGCAAGTTGGAACCGTCGGTTGTCCAACTGAGGCTGGACGCGACGTACAATCTCGCGCCTTGCCTGCGCCACGTCCAGTACGTGAAATCCGCGTCTGGCGGCCCAAATGCGCAACTCCTCAAGTTGAGTCCTCTGAGGACCAACTTACCAAGCGCCAAGATGAAGCTTCTGCGTCTCGTCAAACGCAGGGAGCACACACCCAGAGACGAGGGGCCCAGCAGCCCACCCTCTCTCAAGCGTCTCCTCTCCGACGCACCAAACAACAACGCGACACTCACGTCTCATCTCAACAGAGACGCCGGATGCGCGTTCCACAGCCGCGACGCGAAAACCGCGTCCCTGAAGTCTGCGTCCAGACTGTGCAGCACATGGATGCCTCCCGTCTTCGACGTTGCGAGGTTGATCTTTTCAATCCCCCTCCCATGGATTTGAGGGATTATCTGATGAAGAAAAGAAGTGCCAATCAGGCCACTTCGTCGTGTTGCTGCCAACGGCTCATCCATATGCTCACTGAGTGCCGTTGTGGGTCAGGCGTGCACCAGCAGTCTTTAGTCAGACAGCTGACCCTGATTCCTCCGTCAGCTAAAAGAAGACGCTCCCACAGAAGGAGAACCTTCTCTGACGTTGAGTACCCGGAGCTCACTGCGAATAGGACAAGCAGGAGCAAGGGAAAACAACTTGCAGTCAGCTCAGACGACTCCGAGTCTGACTCTGAACCGGAAGGAGTGTATCGACACACTCGCACCCGGACTGGGGCCATTCCCCCAATTGATTATAATGCCTTAGCCCATGGCATTAATGATTCCCACTCCGCTGTAGCGGAATCAAGGGCTTCGAACTCTTCCGTCGAGAAGGAGACCTCCGCCTACTTGACAGGCGCTCCTGAGGAGACGACTAAACGTTTGGAGCAGATCCAGAAGGCACAAATGGATATGATTCTTGCTCAGCAGGAATCTATCAACTCCCTCAAGCAGGCGATTGCACAGCTGCTCGAAGACAGGAGGAGGTCCCCTCCTAAAAGTCAAAGGGTAAAGTGAAAAAGGGAGAAAGCTCATCTTCCGAACCTTCTGAGGAGACGCGGCGATCTACCTCCGGCTCGTCCAAGTCCTCGTCGCAAGTAAAAGGCGACCAAGACCAGGGAAAGGCTCATGTTAAAAGGATGAGTCAACTGGAGCGACGCTTCGAGGCCCTTGCTAATCGCAAAGATCTCCAAGAAGTAGGAGTGGTCTGGCCCTATCCGGCTGAGTGGGATTCAGTCCCGTACCCTTCTAAGTTCAAGGCTCCAACCCTCCAAGCATTTGACGGGAAGGGGTCCCCAACCAGCACATCTACTACTTCAAATCCCAGACCGGGAATGTAGTGGATAATGACGCTATTTTGGCGCGCCTGTTCATTGGCACCCTGAAAGGGTTAGCCTTTGAATGGTTTATGAAGCTCCCAGAAGGTTCTATCAAGAACTGGGGCGATCTGGAGAAGCTGTTCTTAACACGCTTCTTCGAGGATGACTCGGAGGTCACAATGCCTACCCTTCTAGCTACCAAACAGCGGGAGAGGGGAGTCTGTCAAATCTTTCGTGGAAAGATTTCGGAACATGGCACTCCGGTGTCCAAGCGGTATGACCCAAGCCACCCTGGTGGAAACATACCGCCACAATCTCCAAACCTCACTCCTTGCTCAAATAGGAGTTGCTGAAAGCCGCACCTGGAAGCAATTAGTCCAACAAGGTGAACAGGCTGAGGAGATTGTCGCCCGCGTCCGAGCGGAGGAAGGTAAGCCTAGGCCGGAAAGGTCGACAAGGCGTGCGCCGGACACATCCCTCCAAACAAAGCGGAAGGATAATTTGGCCACGGAGACCAAATCTCCCGCCAAACCTCAAACAGGCAAGGCAAGTGGCTCTTCAAGCCAGCCACGCGCCAACAAACAGTATTCCTTCAAGGAGGAACATGTCGATTCGCTCTTTAAACTACTCAACAAGAGCAACCGACTGAAGCTCCCTGAAGCTCGACGCCCAGAGGAAGTCGGCAAGATCGACAATCCCAACTACTGCATGTACCACAGAATGTTGGGACATCCTACCAAAAGCTGCTACGTCTTCAAGGACGTCCTTCAAGCTCTGATTGATGCAGAGGTGTTAAAACTCCGACCTGAGCAGAAGAAGGTGACGGCTAATGTGACGTCAGTTCTCCAGTTCGGGAGACAACCTCCAACGCCTGCGGGGGTAGCTCCTATCCCAAGAGGAGAGCTGAGAGTGGTCAACACAGACCCTCACCAGCAGCAAGAGAAAGGCTTGGTACCCGTCCCTACACCTCAAGGGGAAATTATGTGGGTCCACCCTGACCTTGTCAATGAACAACAATGGACTACTGTGACCAACAGGAAATCCAAAGGCAAGGCAAAAGTCTCATCCTGCAATGTGGTAGGTGCCTCCTCTCGAGAAGCGGAGACTGATATCCCTTCACTGACCGACTCAGAGGAGGAAACGATAGTCCTGGCCGCAGAGCCCAACCAACCGATGGCGGGAACCCGTTCAGAACAGGCGTACTTGAAACAGTACGGCGAAACGGCAGAAGTCCCTCCACAACCAACTGCGGAGCCAGTCAGGCCCTCCACAAAGCCACCTGTGGAGAAGCAGAAGGGGACTCGATTTTCTAGAGCCCTTCAAAAGGACATTACGGAAGGATCTACGCCACTTTACCGCTTTGATGTCCTGGTCCAGTTGGCCAACATTCTGGCACGCATTACCTTGTATGAACTTCTTAGACTATCAAGAGTATATAGACGTCTTCGCCTGGAATTACGAGGACATGCCTGGACTTGATCCTCAAGTGGCTATGCACCGCCTCAACATCAATCCGGATGCAAAACCTGTCAAACAACAGCAGCGACGGTTTCGCCCAGAAATAATGGAGGCAATTCAATCAGAAGTCAGAAAACTTATTGATTCTGGCTTCATTAGGGAAGAACAACATCCTGACTGGGTAGCCAACATCGTCCCCGTCTCCAAGAAGAACGGGAAGATCCGGATCTGCATCGACTTCTGTAATCTAAATGAGGCTTGTCCTAAAGACGAATTCCCATTGCCAATCACAGACGTTATGATTGACAATACTTGCAGATTCGAGCGAATGTCCTTCATGGATGGATTCTCAGGATACAATCAAATCAAAATGTATCCTGACGATGAAAAGCACACCTCCTTCAGGACACCATTGGGGGTTTATTGCTATACCGTCATGCCCTTCGGACTGAAAAATGCAGGGGAACATATCAAAGGGCCATGAATGCCATTTTCCATCAGCAAATACGCAAAACGGTGGAATGTTATGTTGATGACATCGCGGTAAAAAGCCGCACTAAAGGTGATCATATAGCAGACCTGAAGGTGGTCTTCGATATCATGCGGGTTCATCAATTAAAGATGAATTCCACAAAGTCCTTCCTGGCGGTGGCCAGTGGCAAATTCTTAGGATTTGTTGTAACATCCACCGGAATTCACTTGGACCCGGAAAAGGTTCGCGCTATCCAGGAGATGCAACCCCCGAGAAATCTCAAGGAACTCAGGGGATTGCAAGGACGATTGGCATACATCCGCAGGTTTATCTCAAACCTCTCCGGAAGATGCCAACCCTTCGCTAAGCTGATGAAGAAGGGTGTCTCATTCATTTGGGATGACGCTTGCCAAAAAGCGTTTGAGGAAATCAAGCAATACCTCACCCAACCACCAGTCCTTGCAGCTCCAGTATCCGAAAAGCCGTTTCTGGTGTACGTCCGAGCAATGGATCATTCTTTGGGAGCTCTACTAGCTCAGAATGACGATCAGGGACGTGAGCAAGCAATCTACTATCTGAGTAGAACAATGATCGGAGCCGAACATCGGTATAACCCGATCGAGAAGGAATGTTGGCACTAGTGTTTGCTATCCAGAAAATGCGACACTATCTGGTAGGCCAAACTATAAACGTCATATCAAAAGTCAACCCCCTGAGGTTACTTATGACTAAACCTTCATCGTTAAATGGCCGACTGGCAAAATGGGCCATATTGCTCTCCCAATATGAGATGCGCTTTTTACCACAAAAGGCCATTAAGGGACAAGCAGTCGCGGATTTCCTAGCTGAGCACCCAGAGCCGAGGGCAGTCAAAGTCTACGAGGATCTCCCAGATGAAGTTGCTGAAGTCTGCCTGACTCAGACATCGTTCGAAAGTCAAGTATGGCAACTTTTCTTCGACGTTGCATCAAGAACAAGCCCGAGGGGACACTTAGTAGCAGGGGTGGGGGTAGTACTTGTATCCCCACAAAATTATGTGATTCCCCGAGCTGTCTCATTAACTGAGCCTTGTTCCAACAATGTGGCAGAGTACAACGCTCTTTTGATTGGGATGCAATTCGCCGACGAGATTGGCGTTAAAAATCTCGAGGCATACGACGACTCCAAGCTCATCGTCAGCCAAGTTCGCGGGGAGTACGAAGTCAGACATGAAGACTTAGTACCCTATTACAGTGCAACTATCCGCATGGCCGAGGGGTTTACGAGCTTCTACATCGACCATGTACCGCGCAGGCAAAATGCGCACGCAGATGCACTCGCATCCCTGGCTGCCTCCTTAGCTCTTCCAGCTGGAGCAATGGAGAAGATATTCGTCTACAGCCACGACCTGTATTGCCCGAGGAATGCTCTCGAGGATTATCAGGAGTCGGCGGGAGGTCGTCACCGCGAAGAAGCACTTGAAGCATCAACCGGTCCAGAGCTTAAAGACTGGCGATTCCCTATATCGACTACGTCTTATATGACATCCTGCCTGAAGACACCAAAGAGGCGGCTGCCATTCGAAGGAAAGCCTCCAAATTCTATTATAATGTGATTACGCGAACATTGTATCGTCGATCGCATGACGGGATCTTGCTCCGGTGCCTCTCACCAAAGGAGGCTCAAGAGGTATTGAAAGAAGCCCACGACGGCATGTGTGGAGCCCATCAACCTGGCCCAAAACTGGCACATCGACTTCAAAGATTGGGTTATTATTGGCCCAAGATGATTGCTGACGCCGTCACATATGCTAAAAGGTGTCACGCTTGCCAAGTGCATGGGGATTTCATCCATCAAGCACCAGGGTACCTCCACTCTACGACCTCTACTTGGCCATTTGAAATGTGGGAGATGGATGTGGTTGGTCCTATCAGCCCACCATCATCAAAAGGACATCGGTTTATTTTGGCAATAACCGATTATTTCTCCAAATGGGCCGAAGCCATTCCCTTGAAGGAAGTCAAGTCGTCGAACGTGATCAAGTTCGTGAAACACCATGTTATTTACCGTTTCGGTGTACCTCGGCAAATTGTCCATGACAATGGGCCTCAGTTCATCAGCCAGGCTTTCCAGAGATTCTGCGCTAAGTTCAGAATCCAGAGTGTGTCCTCAACGGCATACTATCCTGCCGCTAATGGCCTCGCAGAAGCTTTCAACAAGACTATTGGCAAGCTTCTCAAGAAGTTCGTCTCGAAAAGTCAACGAGACTGGGACGACAAGTTGGGTGAATGCTTATGGGCTTACCGCACAACTGTGCGAACCCCAACTAAAGCTACGCCATTTTCTTTGGTCTATGGGTGCGAAGCCGTGCTCCCACTAGAGATCCAAATTCCATCTTTACACGTCGCCTTGACAGCGGAGATGACAACCGAGGAGAAGCATCGACAGCGACTCCAAGAACTGGAGGCCTTAGATGATAAGCGTCTGCAGGCCCAACAACAAATCGAGCTCTACCAAGCTCGAATTACCAGAGCCTTCAACAAGAAAGTTAAAGTGCGAACTTTCAAGAAAGGCGATCTTGTCTTAGCCGTCAGAAGACCCATGGTAATGACGCACAAGACAGAAGGAAAATTCCAACCCAAATGGGAAGGACCATTTGTAGTAGAGTCAGTCTACTCAAATGGGTCATATCGCCTCATAACCCCGAATGGCGATACACTTATGATGCCGATCAATGGCCGGTTCCTGAAGAAATACTATCCTTAGATGGTATTCTTCCGCTGATCAAGTTAAAAATACACCTCTGATCAAAACAAGAAGAGCTTCTTCATTAATATCCGACGCCCCCGACGGCTAAGGATAGAAGAAAATGTTGGCTTTTAAGTCCGACATAAGTCTTCGACAACTCATCATGCTGAGGGGAATAGCATGGCTAGCCCAACTCAAACGGTAGTTGGTAAAGGCACCTCAAACCCGTTGACAGCTGAGGATTTGCTAAAAATCCTAAGGGACACGTTCCCATTTGATCCGACGCCCCCGACGGCTAAGGATAGAAGAAAATGTTGGCTTTAAGTCCAACATAAGTCTTCGACAACTCATCATGCTGAGGGGAATAGCATGGCTAGCCCAACTCAAACGGTAGTTGGTAAAGGCACCTCAAATCTGTTGATAGCTGAGGGTTTGCTAAAAATCCTAAAGTGGACTTGGCTCCACTCTTTCCTCCAAAATCCCCTACCAATTCTCATCCACAGAATGGTAGATCTACAAAATACAACCATTACTAAGTTAACACTATACCTCTGGTAATGAAAACTTTTCAATATTCCTTGTCGAGTACAAATTTTGTTTGTCAACTCTACACGGAGTATCAAATTTTCAAATCCGCCAAGTTAATACTACACCTCTGGCACTTCAAAATTTTCACTTGTCAATTCTCATCAATAGAATGACAAGTCCTCAAATTACTCTTACCATGAGTCAATCTTTGTCAAGTTAATATCACACCTCTGACAAGTTACTGTTAAAGTTTAACACCACACCTCTAAACAGTAATCAAGTTTCTGCCAGGTTTAATATTACACCTCTGACAGTCACTTTTCTTCAGACTTCCACACCGAAGCTGAAATGGATGATGCTAAGTTAACACCACACCTCTAGCATCCAAGTCATTGCTAAGTTCAACAATACACCTATGGCCATGACTTTCCCTCGGACTTCCTTATGCAAACCGAGATGACCAATGCTAAGTTCAACATTACACCTCTAGCATTACCCTCACTGTCAAGTTAAATATTACACCTATGACAGTGACACTTTTTGAGTTAAGTTAATATCACACCTCTGACTCACATCCTTGTCAAGTTAACATTACACTTCTGACAAGACCACTTCCAACCCGTTAAGTTAATATCACACCTCTGACGATAACAAACTTTCCTAGATTCCCCACGAGTCTAGCTTCACTTGTTATTCTCTTCAACAGAATAACAAGTCCACTTAAAAAAAAAAACATTGTTAGGTTAACACTACACCATCAACAGTGTTTTCATCAAATCCCCAGTTGAGCTTAATCAAGTTAATCCCAAACACTTGATGAGAGTCCACCCTCCCTGGGGGTACCAATTCTACTTGTCGCTTTCTCTTATAAAGTGGCAGGTCCACCAAAAATTATTTCATCTCTGTCAAGTTAATATTACACCTCTGACAGTACTGCGAGAGTTCCTGAAATAGGATCTTTCCCTCCAAAGTTTGACTTGTTGAGATTATCATCATAATTTTGACAAAGTCAGAGATTCTTTGCTTCTATGGGTCTAAGACAAAAAGTTCAAGACAATGAAAAAAAAAAAGAAAAGTGTCACTTTTATTTATTTCCAAACATATGAAAGTGATACAAAACGCTCTCTTATACAATAAGATTGAGTGTTACAATTGAGGAGTACAAAGAAGTCCTTCTCCCTCTCAGAGGTTGCACTCACTCCTCAAAGCTGCGTCTGATTCCAAGTGCGCGATGTTTTGTGGCTACAATAGAAGCTGGTTACACCACGATGCATGATGTAAATATCGAAAGAGCCCTAGCTGACTAAGCTAAGAGCAATGGTGTTCTTGAGGTCCGGTCGAAGCAGAAAGTCTGGCAACCCTTCGTTTATGAACATCTCTTCCCCAGCAGACCATCCAGCAGACATGAGGAGTCCTTGATGTTACTTCTGGGGTGGGAGAGGAAGAGGATCCTACCTGCCGCCGTGTCCACCGTAACCTCCTCGCCGCCATACTTACCCTGACCATCTCTTGCCAGCAGGCATGATTGGTGCAGTGGATCTGAAGAGACCTTGGCGAGAGTCGATTCCTCATCAGGGACATAATATATTCCCTTGTGGACGACGAGGACCATAATATATTCCCTTGTGGACGAATATCGAACAAGTCCGCCGACTGAAATATTCTTTCAGGGGCCCAGCGAACTTGAAAAAGGACAATCAAGCCTACCTGCAAAGATAAACAAGAGGGTTAGCAAATCTGGAACTTGGTATACTTTAAAGAATACTAAGTAACAAACGCGGCTATTATGGAGAATTGCAAACGTGGGAATAAGCCCGCGCGGTGAGCCAAACTACTGCGTCAGCAGAGACAGACGCGAATCAGAACTGTGAAACACACAGGATTCAAACTCAGCTTCATCTTACGCTCGCACCTAAGAGCACAAGACGCGAAAAATTTTCAAACGCCGAAAACTGCCATCTCTCTGTTGAATAGACAGTAGTTGCAAGATTCGGGTCTGAAAATTTCAGCCCAATTTGGAATTCATCCGAGTCAATGGCCTTAAAACGCGAACTTCATGAGCAAAGCCCGCGTCAAATGCCAAGGACTTCAGTACCCGCGTTCAGGGAAGCTCAAATTAATGGCACAAATTCCAGAAAAGGAATGCACCAAGATTTCATTCAGACGGTGACGTCTTCTTAAGAAGGGCCAAGGTGCAGGCCTGGATGGACTAAAGACGCCGGGGTGACATACCAGCAGAGGCCTCTACCAAGAGTTGGGCTCTCTGCATCCAAACGCGAATGAGCAAGATGATCCAAGAGACGCTTTTTCTTGAAGAGACCAAACAGGAGCATAAAAGCCCTGGGTTGTCTTCATCCACAGAGCCATCTTTATCCATGAACACAGGATCCCTTTTAGAGACTTTGAAGGAGGCGAGACTTCTCAGAGCAAACAAAAGAAAGAACAATCCAAGGTCTGGATTGTCAAAGAGGAATAGGGTCAGCCCTATTTATAGGCAGACCCTAACAACTGTCATTAATGGTGCGCTAATCGGAACCGTTGCCTTGGTGGCCGCACGACTGCCGAGGTCCAATGAGAGACTGACGCGTGGAGCGTCGCTTTGGGAACCGTCACAGACACTGGTCTCCAACCGCCAGCGCCAGTTTCGCATTAAAAGGCATTAACGCCTTCAGTCCAATGAAAAATCGACGCGTGGACAACTGCCTTGGGAAACAACGGATGACTCGGTTTCCCAATCGTCAGCGAAGACTTGACGGTCAAAGATCTCTGAAAATCTTTTAGTCAGGCTGCATTAAACGCAGATAGGGATGCCACGTCCGGCTGCATTGAACGCAGATGGGAAAGCCGCGTCCAAGAATCTGCGTCACCTTTCTCAAATTGGAAGGCGTTCACCTGCGTTTTAAAGGAGCGTCCACGTGACTCAAAGTCGCGTCCCTTCAGCAAACGGGGCCCTTTCTAAGGGAAAACACTTAGTCCATTCTGAGATTAGTGAAAAATATGCAAGGCTGCGTCCCTCTCATCTGCTCAAGCCGCGTCTTCATTGACAGGACAAATTCGCGTTACTCAAAGCCGCGTTTGTCCCCACGGATCAATGCCGCGTCTCAAAGGACTTAGTTCTATCTGAGTTCTTATGAACTGATGACCGCGTCTCCCTATGGATTGACGCTGCGGAGTGATGACCGCGTCTCACCCTGTGATTGACGCTGCGTCTCATCAAAAGGATTTAGTCCTATCTAAGCTCCTATGGACGGATGACCGCGTCTCACTCTATGGATCAATGCCGCGTCTCATCAAGCTCGACGCCGCGTCTCATTGAAAGAACTTAGTCTTACCTAAGTTCAGTATTCACAGCCAGTGATCAGGGAGTTGAATTCATCCACAGCTAAACAAAGAAGATGGGACAAAAACTTCAAAAACTTTTATTATATCGAAAATAGTAAAAGTGGATACAAACACTCTAATAGAGTGTCCTCTTCTTTTAAAAAAAAAAAGGGGAAGAAGGGGAAAAGGCTAAAAGTCTTGATCCGGCAAAGAACGGATGCGCTCCCTAAGACGATGCATCTCGTGCTGACGTGCCTTCTCAGCCTCCATCATGGCTTGGACCCGCAGCTCCTCTTCAGATAAAAAGGGTTTTGCAGCCAGCTGTGCTCGCAGAGATTCCAACCTGGAGGAATGAATGATCTGGCTTTCTTCAGCTCGTGCCTTCGCAGCTTGTTACTCCTCCAGCCTCTTCCGGACAGTGGCAAGCGTCTTCTCATTTTCCGCGATCATGGCTTCCGCCTTAGCAATGGCAGACCGAGCATTGGTAATGGCGAGCTCTGCGTTTTGCCGGATGAACTCGGATTCCATTGAATCGTCAGCCAGTTTCTGACATTCAGCTTGGGAACGCTCGAGATTGCGGACCTCTTCAGCAACTTGTGCTTCCACCTCCTGTCGCTCTTGTTCCTGGGTGGCTAGGAGCCTAGCCAAGATGACCTGGGCTTCTTGAGAAGAACTAGCATTGTCCAAAGACTTCAGCTCTTTCAGGTCACTTCCCAGTCGCTCCACCAATAGCATACACGACTTGGCAAGCGAGGAGCCTCCGGTTAATTCGATGTTACCGGCCATGTTTCCGAGAAACGTCCGGGCAAAGTCAAAAGAGCTACGCCCAGACAGGATAAAATCGATGCACGATCGCATCGCGTCAAGGAACTGCTGCACCGTTTTGCGTGTCAGGAAATCCATGGTGTCATCACCCGAGGTACTCCCCGACCCCCTTTCTATCATGAAGAAAGGGGTGCAAGCCGGCTCTTTTTGCGCGAGAGTCGTACTGGCCACTGGCACTTCCGGAAGTGTTATCGCTGCAGGAGCCTCCACAGCTAATGATGGAGTAGTAAGCGCGACCTCTGGGAGGTCCAGAGATGTTGAATTCTTGGGCGAGACCAGCGGAGTGGAAGTCTCCCTGGCTTCAATAGTAACCTCTTCACCCTGCAGAATGGATTCTCCCCAGCCTTAGGAGTTGCCTCCTCTTCCGGCAAAATTAAAGGCTCCCCAATTTCAGTAGTCGCCCTCTCTGGAATTATCTCGGCAACTGAAACCTTGACTCCTTCGGACTGGGTCAGCTCTTTTACCGTCTCCTCGATATGCGATGAGATCACAGCTTCAATGTCCCCGGCCGACCCTGCAGCATAAAAGAAGAATGTTAAAACATCCTCTTCAAAATGAAAAGGAGAATTAGGTCAAAAGGTGAAAAGAGTACCTTCAGTGGGAGTAATCACCAGCTGTGATACCGTTGATGGCTCACCCCCGTATATTTCTTCCTCTGAGATGTGGGAGAACTTACTCGGATCAGGAAGAGCTGGTTCATCGCCGTAGTCGACCTCGTCTTCAAACTCGCTCTCCCCTGAGAGTGAGGAAGACGATAGCGCCCCGCACGAGACTTCTGCAGCCGGAGCCTTGCCACCAATTACCCCAGTGGTAGGGCTGGGGTCAACTGCCCGAGGACTGGAGATGAAGACACAAGGCGACCCAGGTTGCTGTGCCTCATCTCTCCCTTCATGAGCAAGTAAAAACCCGGGTTGAACTGAAATCCCCGGAATATCGACATCTCCTCCACTCATGATGTCGACCTCTAGCTGCTCATCCTCGTCAGCGGTGGTGGCTCTGTCAACGAGCTCCCCTTCCTCCGCAGACCTACGGTCTCTGCTGCTCGACCTAGGGGCACGGACTAAAGGAACATCCTCTTCAGCTATATCTTCTTCCCTCGGTACCTCAACGACTGCAGGGATGTCTTCAGATCGGGAGACTTCGGTCGTCAAGTCTCTCCGAACCCTCTTGGGAGCAGGTTCAGCAGTTGAAACAGAGCGTTGATGACGCTTGCTTACCGCCTGTCGAGTCTTTGTCGCTCGTGGCTTCGCCCTTGCTGCTTGCGGCTCCTCCCTTGTTGGTCGCGGCTCCGCTCTGATTGCTCGTGGCTCCCTTCCCGACCTCCTCTCGGCCTCCTTCTGAGCCTTCAGGTATTGGTCGATGATTTTCGAGGGTTTACCGGACTCTGACTTTGCCTCGAGATTTGCATTAATGCTCTCAATACATGAAGACCCCGGAGCAAAGTCCGGTGACTGGTTAACCTGAGAATACCAGGTGCAGAAGCTGAAGCTCATGCGGCACTTGGACCCCTCAATAGGTAGACGGAAAGTTGCTTCTGTCCCTCCAGCCACACTGTAGTACCAAGCCCGAGCACCTTCGAACAAGTTCCCTTCGAAGGCGAGTCGAGCATTAGGATTCCCGACGTACAGTTGATCGTAGCCGAACTGTCGAGCGAAACGATTCGGCATGTACGGCTCGATGGTGCATGAAGTCCCTTGCCGGAAAAGCACATATCCGGGCCGGATATTAATCAACCACCAAAAGGCTCCCGCGGACAACCTCGTGAAGCCATCTGAGCCCGCAGAATCAGTACATTGATCCCCGGAGGATGCACCAGGGATCTCGGGGAAGCAGCGATTGATCTGGTAATTCGCGGGATCTGCAAGTCGCTTCCGGACGTAATATATATAAACGTCACTCCACCTCGAATCCTCCAACCACTGTACAAGAGGGACGGAACTCTCCCTCCAACGCACCGCCGTCATCAAAGAAGGGCAGTGCATCACGTACCAAGCCAGAAGGTACGTATAAGGCAGCTCGATCCGAGGGTTAGGACGCTTCACCGTCGGATTCCCCTCTGAGTCGACATACGGCTTGCCATGGGAGTCGGCAGTTTTCGGCGCCTCGCAGAAACTCTTGGTTAGCGCCCGCAACCCGTTCTGAATGCCAGCCACCATAGCCGGGAGAAGGGCTATAGGGTTGCTATGAGCCAGAAGCACCGCCGGGTATACCACGTCAGCAACAATAACTTCATGTGGCAACGTGGGCACCACACAGCGCTTCAGCCACAGCATCAAGAAGCCTGCCAACAGTGCCCTATCGGAGATAGGGGTCCGGGATTGATGGTGGAAGCTTTCAAAAACCAGGTCAGGGTCGAAACCGTCCTCGTTCGAGACCGTGGTGTAGAAGCCTTCAGAAGCCTGGTCGATCCTGTCTTCAATCTCCCTGTCGGAACTGGGAACCAGTCGGGTTATCGGAGTGTCTTTACTATCGATACCATTAAATAAGTAACTGGCCCAAGACAGTTGCTTGACTCCCTGCGACCGCCAGTTGGTTATCTGACCACAAATGTGAAAGTGACACATCACTTCCCAGTAAGTCTCGTACACCCGAGGAAACTCTTTCTTCAAGTGGTGGAGCTCCTCAGTGGTCGGGACATATTCCTCATACGGGATGTCCCCTGTTGCTAGCCCCGAGACCTCATGCAGCTCGTGCAGTGCAAGGCCCATCTCTCCAACCGGGGTAAAGAATGTCCCCGTCAGCGGATTGTAGCGCTCCAGGATCCTGAAAAAGTTATGAGAGCCTGGTGGGATACCCCACTGTACGGCCCTGACCGCCACGTACAGTCCCACACGCTTTAGCAGATCCCCAAGGTCGGTGAGGACGAAACCTACCATTCTGCCCCACCAGTAGTTCTCCGTGGAATGGACCCACCCAGGCGCACGAAACCCGACCGGATAATCACCCTCCACTTCCATGAATGAGTTGAGGAAGGTAGTGCCAAGTTGTGGTATCTCTCCAACCGGAACCTCAGACTTGCGCGACCCAGGGAAAAGGCCGAGAACCGACCTGTCATGGCTATCATGACGGTGTACTTTATGGGAACCCAAATCACCGAGAGTAATCTCAGGGACGTATCGAGAAAGGTCTCATTCCATCTTCCGAGGGACGGACATGTGCTGGAAGTAGGACAGCGGGAACATCCTCTCCATGTCCGGAAGAAAGAATCTTCCACCCTTTATTTGACGGAGCCATTTATAAGTTCCGTCATACACACGATAGCCGCCGTCGTCGATACGATCTCCGAAGAAGAAGGCAGGCTTCTCCAACTTGACGTGAGCATCCGTTGTGAATGCCGCATCGGTCATAAGTACCCGAAAAGTCCTCACGTCAACATTAGAGAGCCTTTCCCTACGATTCGGCGACTTGTCAGCAGTCACAGGGGCAGTCCTGCGTAGCACAAAAGTCAAGTCCTGGTCAGCACCACCCACATGTCCAAAGTGGCGCGTCTTGGCGAGTGAAGCAGAAGGATGGGGCACTGCAAAAGAAAAGGACACTTTATTAGAACAAAAAATGCTAAGTGTTCATAACCCAGACGCAGAAGAGATACTGGACGCAGGAATTATCAAATCCGCGTCCAGACCTGCGAAACTGCGTCCAAACGCAGAAGAGGTACTGGACGCAGGAATTATCAAATCCGCGTCCAGGCCTGCGAAACTGCGTCCAAACGCAGAAGAGATACTGGACGCAGGAATTATCAAACTCGCGTCCAGACCTGCAGGATCTGCGTCTCCACCACCAGAAAGTCATAGAATGTCCTTGAT
The DNA here is from genome assembly GCA_038442645.1 of Agave tequilana. Taxonomy (NCBI): domain Eukaryota; kingdom Viridiplantae; phylum Streptophyta; class Magnoliopsida; order Asparagales; family Asparagaceae; genus Agave; species Agave tequilana. Next base: position 52,316 of record JAVJIF010034723.1, read on the forward strand.
GTCACTTCTAAGGTGCGAAAAGAAGGGAGTTATCCACCTTAACCCTTCTATCACCATAATCGCCAGAAGTTAAGGAGGGTAATTCCCTTCCTTTCACACCCCCAGATTTCTAAGTACTTGAACTCAAGTGCCAGATTCATCAAAATCGGCAGCTGATGGAACAGAACGCAAGAATCAAATTCGCGTTCTGCAAACCAAGTCCGCGTCTGAACCCTTCACAATTAGAAATATTCTTAGTGAAGAATCCGAAACGCAGGACCCAATGGCGCGAGGGTCCAAACCCGCGGCTCAGTTATCAGCTCAAAGACTGCGTCTGAAACCGCATCTGAGAATCAAACACGAGTTATATCTTGTGTTAAAGATTCTTAGGGTTCTATGAACTTCCGTTAATGGCAAAATCCACGCCCAACCGGCATTATACCTGGGAAAGCAGCATCCTGCGCAGAAGAAGCGCCCCTCCGGGCCTCGTCGACGGTCTCCCGTGAAGAAGATGCGGTTGGCTTGGTCTTGGGTGCCATTGTTAATCAAGAATCTGATGTGAGTATGAACAGGGGAAGAAGAACTCTGTTTCTTAAAAAACCCTAAAGTAGAACGCTCGGAGAAGAAGAGGTATCTCTCCAACTGTGGCTATTTATAGGCACAAGGATTCGCAAAGATACGCGGCGTGTGACCCGATAAAAGCTGCAGCAAATCATCGCATGACGCGTAGAGCAAATCTTCGCGAAGATCATGCATCACGACTCCACAGCGAATCGTCATTTGACACGTGGCGCGGGTCAATTAATGAACCAAGAAATCCGCGCGCCAAAAGGTGAAATCCTGCCGGTTCCCCAGGCCAGCTGGCGGCGTAATCATCACACGGCACAGATTCGCACCCAAGGGACGCACCTCTTCGATGGACATGCCCCGTCAGCATCTCCATAAATTCATTCGGAAGGTCGCGTCTCTCTACAAAGTCCGCGTCCGACCCAGCGGGCCCAACATCGCGTTGCCTCATGGAAGATCGGGCGCGTTTCCATTGCCAAAGGACGCACCCTACAGAAATCGCGTCTTTACAGCAGTACCATCTCGGCTTTTTTGAAAAGAACCTGCGTTTGGCCTCCTGCCTCTGCAAAATCAGTTCAATAGTACACTGACGCAAGCAGACGACCAACCGCTCCTGGCTTAAAGCACACCGTGACAGACTAAAAGCAATCGGGGAGGTTTAGACTGTGCATCTAGACACTCAACACGATCAACTCTGGTGGCTTCAAAGAGTTCAAACAGTACACTCACGAAGACCAACTCCAGATAAGATCGAACCCGGAGCATCAATAGTCCCGCCATGAAGGTGAATTCAGCTAGAGTCCAAAGTATTTCGAAATCCGTCCCAGTTAACTGCGGAATATCGAAAACTTTGGAGGGGGTTCTGTAGGCTGTCCAAAAGTTACTGGAGGACAAGCCATTGAAAAGCAAAGTTTCAAGCTCTAGACGCGAGGGACTATCAACCGCGTCTCAGCATCAAGGCGCGTCGGCCTGACACCCGCGTCTCAGCATCAAGGCGCGTCGGCCTGACACCCGCGTCTCAGCATCAAGGCGCGTCGGCCTGACACCCGCGTCTCAGCATCAAGGCGCGTTGGCTTGACACCCGCGTCTCAGCATCAAGGCGCGTCGGCCTGAAACCCGCGTCTCAGTTATAACCGCCTTGGTTAAGGGACCAATCACTGCCTACACGTAAGGGAAACCAGCTCCCATCGTGGCGTGTCTTTAGCAGGCACGTGGGTTAGTTACCGCCCATGTAGCGGGAAGTTGGCCCTCATTGTGGAGCGCTTTTAGGGGGGCACATTCACCCCCTAAGACCTCTATAAATAGCCCCGTCGCTATGAAGAAGAGGGCGGACTTTTGGCAATCAAAAAAAAAAAGAAGGAGAAGAGGACAACGGAGAGATCATCAACAGAGAGAGAACTCGACTCTTCAAGCTAGCTTGCTGCGTACAAGTGACTCTTCGCTTACCTTCTCTTTTAGAGTTTTGGTAGACGGAGCTGAGTTACTCTTTCTACCGGCCGAAGAGGAGATCCCTGAAGGACGGTCATCCGGTCAACGGAGAACAAGATTCACTCTCCACCGCCACACGAAGAACCCAGCCTTAAACAAAGGGGGGATTCAAGATTCAATATCCTCCCTCCCTTGTAACCGGAAGGAACAGTTGTTGTTGTAATCCTTTTCATTCGATTCAAGGAAAACTTTTACTGCAATTCACTGTCTCTCTCCTTTCCCGGGTCATACAGATCATAGTCATTCTCAAGTTCTATTTTAGGAAATGAATAACTTGCCAAACTGTTAATGTCATTTTCAAAATTTGGAGTTTGGGCAAGTTCAATTGATTGTACTGAAATAGAATCTTGTTTTCCAAAGCAACGTGACTCTCGGCTCTAAGAGAAATTTTGATTGTACTCAAATGACTCCCCGATAACGGCGCCAAAATTTTGATTGAGATTTTACCTGCACACAAAATATAGTATTTCAGATTTAAGAATATGATGTGCAAGGTACTCAATTCTACCGCTATAGCAAGTAGCTATGCGAGTCGTGATCCACAGGGAGGGACTAGCGATGGATGCTTGTTTAGTAAGTTCTCTCTTTTTTTATTTATAATGATAGTTACAATGATATTTATAATGAAAAAGAGTGAAAGAGATTGGTTAGCGACATCAGAAATGGCCGAACGGTGAGAACGTAAAGTTTGAACCATCATATCTATTTCATGATCACGAGCGATTCTAGCCTGAGTCATGACTTCAAGCATCTTTTCATAGTCGATAGGTTCATCATTTTGTTGTGATAGGACTTGAAAAGATGAAGTGTTGTTGTGACAGTCATGATGAAATTGTGAGTCGGTTAGATTCTGTGATTGTTGCTTGGACTCACGCATCATCATGTCCAAGATTGATGGTGATTGTTGCTTGGACTCATGCATACTCATCATTTCCAAGATAGATGGTTTTCTATTTTGAACTGGTGGATCTGAGTATGAATCTTGGAAATATTGTGGACAAGGTGGATAAGGAGGACAAGTTGGTTGAAAATTGGACTCGGGGGAGGTGAATCCCCATGGACTCTGTGAAGAGTTGAAATCATTGTGGAAATTATGGTCATAAGATGGGGGGCATGGGTTATATTCATTCGGATAAGACCACTCCAGCACACTAGGTTGGTTAAAGTTAGGATATGCTGGGTTTGTAATATCCGAAAAAGAGGTTGGTGTGTAATATGAATGAAAATTGGAAAAATTGTTGTTATAGGCCATATCACACAATAAAACACAAACAAAAAAAAACAAACAAACAAATAAGCAAACAAAAAATAAAAAATTCTAACCTAAGTTAGGGTTGACCTAGACCTAGACGACTCCTAACTGGTTAGATTGTCCATTGGAGGTATAATGTAGACTTTGACCACAAGCTAATCAGCCAGGTCAGGGCAAGATTGGTGGGAGGTTTTCCGTCAAAGACGTTTCTTAATTAAATAACTACCAATCTTTGAGCTTTCGGCCCTCAATCCCCTTCCTAGACACTGATTTGGCAGGAGTCAAATTCCAACACCGTTCCCCCTTAGGATAATCTCCTAATTGAGTCCGAGATGTCCCTAGGGCCAACGTCTACTCATTTTTAGTTAGGCTTGGGTTAGTGAGTGAGGAGATTGTTGTGTGGCCAAGGAAGGGTGATGAAATTCCCACCTTATCTTATTTATAGGACAAGCCCTTAAGTCAATTTCGTGTACGTGTAAAGCAATAGACAAATATTCACTCAAAAGCAGTAAATCAGCCAAGGGTGCTTTCTAGTCTATATGCAATGCGAACGTACCTTATCTCCAGCACTCTTCAACAGAAATTAAAAAAATAAAATAGACACGTGCCATATGCAAGAGTCTAATTTTTTATTTTTCAACAAATAGGTTACTGTTAATTAATTAGCAGTGTGCAGGGTGATCACAGAGAAAGTTAACAGAGCAGTAAATAAATCTTTCAATTTGCAGCAACCTGCAGAAAACAGAGTGAGTAGTGAACTACACAGGCCGCGGAAACGCGGCTATTACCTCGCAAACGCGGCTATTGCCGCGCAAACGCGGCTCTGTAGTAGGCTCTGCTGCTCTGCCTTCGAGGGCAGAGGCACAGAGTTGCTATATGTCCTTTGCTGCTGTTAGTTTTCCTGTTCTCTGATCCGTCCCTCCCCGGCAACGGCGCCAAAATTTTGATTGAGATTTTACCTGCGCCAATATTTCAGATTTAAGAATATGATGTGCAAGGTACTCAATTCTACCGCTATAGCAAGTGGCTATGCGGGTCGTGATCCACAGGGAGGGACTAGCGATGGAAGCTTGTTTAGTAAGTTCTCTTTTTTTTATTTATAATGATAGTTACAATGATATTTACAATGAAAAAGAGTGAAAGAGATTGGAATATTGTAGTGTTGGTAATCTAAACTAAAGAAATAAAAGAAAGAAAACTAAAAACTAAAAACATACTTACCTCTTCGGCGTCTGCTTACCTTTGAACCGTATCAACGATGTACCTTTCTTTGAAGGCGAGCGAAGCATGGAATATAAGATCTTCCCCATTCCCGATTTACACTATGAAATAAAAGGGCGAGCTATACTACCATGGAAATGGATGTTCATCTTCATAAACCATCAACGGCACTTGCAAGGAGAAGGAAACTTCGAGGCTATTAGTTTTTACTTGGATCAACAAACACAAAAGAGGGAAACAAAAACAAAACAAGAATAAAGAAGAAACAGAACTTCGATTGATTTTTATAACAATGGAAGAAAAGACTTACACCGATGTCACCTCAGTACAAGCTTGATCTCCTTCCTCCATGAAACTCGTCTCTCCTCTCAGTTACATAAAAAAAATAAAAATTTCATAAAAGAAAACTAAAACAAACCTAAGTTACAATCTACAAATTGGCCTAAGAAAAAACCTAAATTTGTTTCTGTACGACTAGACGCCCTTCTTTGTTGCTCTGCAGGGGTATTAATAGGAGATGGAAGAAGTAGAGTCCCGGTACGACTCCTCCAAAAAATCTTATCGCCAGACTCGTCAATCTTGCCGCGGAAACGCGGCTATGGCCGCGTTTCCGCGGCCATAGTGTGTTCTCTGGCCACGCGCTTTCGCGCGTGGCCTCCTCTGGTCCGTCCATCTGGGTATATCCTTTTAGATCTGGCATACCGACTCTTTATTTGAAAATTCGGGATAACTTGAGAAGCAAGTTACCCTAAATCCAAATCTTCCAAATCTTTTAAAACGATTTTGTTATCTTTGCACTCTTCTCCACTTATATCTAGCCTTGTCCTGCAAGCAATTAGGGTTTAGTCTATCCCTTTCCTCTTCTTTTAATAATTGCAAATTTTGCACATGGGCTTGCACATGGGCTTTTTGGGCTTCATTTAGGTTTTATTCTTTATTTAATTAATTACTCAAGGCCTGCACACATTAAATAATAAAACATTAGTAATAGTGCATAATTGTAGGAATAAATATGAAAATGTGATAGTAAATGTAGTGATAAATATGCACTTTTTACTACCTATCAGGTAGTCCGTCCTTACCCGCTGGAGTGGGATTCAGTACCATACCCACCAAAGTTCAAACCACCAACGTTACATACGTACGATGGTAAGAGCTCGCCGAACCAGCACATTTACTATTTTCGGTTTTCAGACCGGTAACGTTATAGACAATGATGCTATCATGGCTGGCTGTTCATTGGCACCTTAAAGGGGATAGCATTCGACTGGTTCTGAAGTCTCCCTCCGGGCTCTGTCAATTCCTGAATTGACCTAAAAATCTGATTCCTTTCTCGTTTCTATGAGGACGATACCGAGGTAACCATGGACAAACTCCTCTCTACCGTACAGAAGAAGGGTGAATTTGTCCGTGACTACATTGAGCGGTTCAGAAACTTGTCTCTGATGTGCCCAGCAGGGATGCCATTACCCATGCTCTTACAGACGTGCAGGCACAACTTCGTAGACCAAGTAGAAGTTCACATGGGGGCTGTCAAAGCCCATACCTGGAAAGAACTGGTCGAGCAAGCTGAGATAGCCGAAAAGTCAGCTAAAAAGTTTGAACCATCCACCCCTAAAGGCAAATGGGGTATGAGCAATAAAGGACGTGGCGACATGGCGCAACCTTCTCAAGCCAAAGGGAAAGAGACTATGTTCGTAGAATTATCAGGGGATGTTCAGTCAAAGGCTAAGAAGAGCGGCTTCAATAATCAAGAGTCTAAGTTTCCTCCAAAACAATACTCCTTCAAAGACGATCAGGTGGTCACAATATTCCATTTACTCCACAAAGGGAATAAATTGAAGCTGCTAGATGCTCGACGCCCCAGTGAAATAGGACGCACGAACGATCCCAAATACTGTCTCTTCCACAGGATGATTCACCATCCTACCAAAAAGTGCTTTGTCCTCAAAGACAGAATTCAAGCTTTGATTGACGCCGGAGTCCTGACACTGAAGTCAGAGCAGAAGAAAGTCACGGCAAATATGGTGACCCTCGAGTTCGGCAAAACCCCGAAGGTCACAGTTCCTGACGGGACTTATCCAATCCCTGCACCACGGCTGGAAGTCACATATCCTGCAGCTAAAACTCAAGATAATAGGGGTCTGTTCCCTTGATATTGGAGACAGGGGGGGAAATCATGTGGATACACCCAGACCTTGTCCAAGACGAACAATGGGATTCAAAGAAGCCCAAATCGAAGGGCAAATCTTGCAATGTCATCTCTATCCTGCCAGACGACAATCTTACATCAGCTTCTCTCAGCGATTCCGAAGGAGAAAAACACGCTTGCACAATGCAGGCTGATGTACCTCAGCTAACAAGTACTCGATCTGGAAAATCATACTCAAAACGGTATGAGGAAAGCTACTGACGAGACACGACAGCAAACGACGTCAGTACAAGTACCTGTATCCACTTCAGTTCCGACCAAGGGAAAGGAGAAGTCAAAGGAAGTCCGATTCGACCATGTCCTGAAGAAGCCTTCAGGCCCAGGGCTTGACACACCCTTTCATTTTGATATATTGGCCCAGCTGGCTAATATCCCGGCTCATATTACCATACACGAGCTCCTTCGTCTCTCAAAGAGACAAGAGAAGCACTCAGAGATGCACTGGCTAATTCAGAATCATTCCTGACATATATGCTGGAAATCCCTAAAGATGACGCCCAGTCTTCTTGTCCTGAATGCCATCATGTATAATCAAAGGTACCCGCTATTACTTTCACAGCGGAAGATATGCTTCTCAAGGATAACAAGCACGATCGACCTTTGTACTACACCGGATACATCGGTTCAACATGCATTGAAAGGGTACAGGTTGATCCGGGGTTTGCACTCAGCATCATCCCCAAAAGGCTCCTCTACTTTCTCGGTATACCACTATATAGGTTGTCCGCAACCACTACTACAATATACGGTTTTAATTCCGGGAGTAGTCATCCACTTGGAAAAATTCGACTCCGTTGCCGAATCGGGAGCCTAAAGTCAGAAGTGACGTGCTATGTCATTGACGCTGACACGTCATACAACTTGCTACTAGGACGACCGTGGATCCACGCCATCTGGATCGTTCCCTCCACTCTGCACCAGTGCTTCAAATACGTTGAAGATGATGCAACAGTATGAACTATCTTCGCTGAGAAGCAACCATTAAAAGGGGTGGAAAATTACTTCACTGACGCTCTCCTATATCAAGAGACGGCGAAACATCGAAAGAATCATTGCCGGATAATGATGATAGTGGCAATGAGGCGGATTCAGAATCCGAAGCAGACATGCCAGCCATTTGATTAGTGAACCAATTATAACATGTCTTAATGATGCCCAATGTAACACTCCTTCTGAAGATGAGGGCGAATGGGTAATTAATGATAATATCCCTTGATTATCCTGTGAGTGTTGGGATGTTTAAATCCATTACGAATAGCTCTCTGCACATGCCTTTATATAAACCAAGTGCATCCAAGACACCCATGGAATCTATAGAAGGGGCCGTTTTGATGGTCCCTCCATCCAAAGAAGGTCAGTCACCGATAATTTTGGTAAAGCCCAACCACGAGGGTCCACAGTCGCATATTCAAGTTCAGACTCAGACACCTCACAATTCTTCCACTATGCGCGAAAAGCGCGCCATATGATGAAGAAAATGGGGTACAACCTAAAGCATGGAGAGGGCCTGAATTTCGAAAAAGGAAGGCGTAGTTTGCTGCGTAACTTTGTGCCAAAAGGGAAACCTGCAAATTATTATGATAACACACGCAGGGGGTTGGGATACATTACACCCACACCACCAGCAACGGTGCAATTCAGGGATGACGAACCGATTCCATCACATTCTGCCTCTTCCTCCGAGTAGGACTCAAATGCCAGCGTGGGAGTGATGTTCGAGAAATCCTCTCTTTTTAATAATTGCAAATTTTGCACATGGGCTTGCACATGGCTTTTTTGGCTTCTGGCTTTATTTAGGTTTTATTCTTTATTTAATTAATTACTCAAGGCCTGCACACATTAAATAATAAAACATTAGTAATAGTGCATAATTGTAGGAATAAATATGAAAATGTGATAGTAAATGTAGTGATAAATATGCACTTTTTACTACCTATCAGGCAGTCCGTCCTTACCCGCTGGAGTGGGATTCAGTACCATACCCACCAAAGTTCAAACCACCAACGTTACATACGTACGATGGTAAGAGCTCGCCGAACCAGCACATCTACTATTTCTGGTCTCAGACCGGTAACGTTATAGACAATGATGCTATCATGGCTAGGCTGTTCATTGGCACCTTAAAGGGGATAGCATTCGACTGGGTCTGAAGTCTCCCTCCGGGCTCCGTCAATTCCTGAATTGACCTAAAAAATCTGATTCCTTTCTCGTTTCTATGAGGACGATACCGAGGTAACCATGGACAAACTCTCTCTACCGTACAGAAGAAGGGTGAATTTGTCCGTGACTACATTGAGCGGTTCAGAAACTTGTCTCTGATGTGCCCAGCAGGGATGCCATTACCCATGCTCTTACAGACGTGCAGGCACAACTTCGTAGACCAAGTAGAAGTTCACATGGGGGCTGTCAAAGCCCATACCTGGAAAGAACTGGTCGAGCAAGCTGAGATAGCCGAAAAGTCAGCTAAAAAGTTTGAACCATCCACCCCTAAAGGCAAATGGGGTATGAGCAATAAAGGACGTGGCGACATGGCGCAACCTTCTCAAGCCAAAGGGAAAGAGACTATGTTCGTAGAATTGTCAGGGGATGTTCAGTCAAAGGCTAAGAAGCGCGGCTTCAATAATCAGGAGTCTAAGTTTCCTCCAAAAACAATACTCCTTCAAAGACGATCAGGTGGTCACAATATTCCATTTACTCCACAAAGGGAATAAATGAAGCTGCTAGATGCTCGACGCCCCAGTGAAATAGGACGCACGAACGATCCCAAATACTATCTCTTCCACAGGATGATTCACCATCCTACCAACAAGTGCTTGTCCTCAAAGACAGAATTCAAGCTTTGATCGACGCCGGAGTCCTGACACTGAAGTCAGAGCAGAAGAAAGTCACGGCAAATATGGTGACCCTCGAGTTCGGCAAAACCCCGAAGGTCACAGTTCCTGACGGGACTTATCCAATCCCTGCACACGGCTGGAAGTCACATATCCTGCAGCTAAAACTCAAGATAATAGGGTCTTGTTCCCTTGATATTGGAGACAGGGGAAATCATGTGGATACACCCAGACCTTGTCCAAGACGAACAATGGGATTCAAAGAAGCCCAAATCGAAGGGAAAATCTTGCAATGTCATCTCCATCCTGCCAGACGACAATCTTACATCAGCTTCTCTCAGCGATTCCGAAGGAGAAAAACACGCTTGCACAACGCAGGCTGATGTACCTCAGCTAACAAGTACTCGATCCGAAAAATCATACTCAAAACAGTATGAGAAAGCTACTGACGAGACACGACAGCAAATGACGTTAGTACAAGTACCTGTATCCACTTCAGTTCCGACCAAGGGAAAGGAGAAGTCAAAGGAAGTCCGGTTCGACCATGTCCTGAAGAAGCCTTCAGCCCAGGGTTTGACACGCCCTTTCGTTTTGATATATTGGCCCAGCTGGCTAATATCCCGGCTCGTATTACCATACACGAGCTCCTTCGTCTCTCAAAGAGACAAGAGAAGCACTCAGAGATGCACTGGCTAATTCAGAATCATTCCTGACATATATGCTGGAAATCCCTAAAGATGACGCCCAGTCTTTTGTCCTGAATGCCATCATGTATAATCAAAGGTACCCGCTATTACTTTCACAGCGGAAGATATGCTTCTCAAGGATAACAAGCACGATCGACCTTTGTACTACACCGGATACATCGGTTTCAACATGCATTGAAAGGGTACAGGTTGATTCGGGGTTTGCACTCAGCATCATCCCCAAAAGGCTCCTCTACTTTCTCGGTATACCACTATATAGGTTGTCCGCACCCACTACTACAATATATGGTTTTAATTCCGGGAGTAGTCATCACTTGGAAAAATTCGACTCCGTTGCCGAATCGGGAGCCTAAAGTCAGAAGTGACGTGCTATGTCATTGACGCTGACACGTCATACAACTTGCTACTAGGACGACCGTGGATCCACGCCATCTGGATCGTTCCCTCCACTCTGCACCAGTGCTTCAAATACGTTGAAGATGATGCAACAGTATGAACTATCTTCGCTGAGAAGCAACCATTAAAAGGGGTGGAAAAATTACTTCACTGACGCTCTCCTATATCAAGAGACCGGCGAAACATCGAAAGAATCATTGTCGGATAATGATGATAGTGGCAATGAGGTGGATTCAGAATCCGAAGCAGACATGCAAGCCATTTGATTGGTGAACCAATTATAACATGTCTTAATGATGTCCAATGTAACACTCCTTCTGAAGATGAGGGCGAATGGGTAATTAATGATAATATCCCTTTGATTATCCTGTGAGTGTTGGGATGTTTAAATCCATTACGAATAGCTCTCTGCACATGCCTTTATATAAACCAAGTGCATCCAAGACACCCATGGAATCTATAGAAGGGCCGTTTTGATGGTCCCTCCATCCAAAGAAGGTCAGTCACCGATAATTTTTGTAAAGCCCAACCACGAGGGTCCACAGTCGCAGATTCAAGTTCAGACTCAGACACCCCACAATTCTTCCACTATTTGCGAAAAGCTCGCCATATGATGAAGAAAATGGGGTACAAACCTAAAGCATGGAGAGGGCCTGAATTTCGAAAAAGGAAGGCGTAGTTTGCTCTGCGTAACTTTGTGCCAAAAGGGAAACCTGCAAATTAGTATGATAACACACGCAGGGGTTAGGATACATTACACCCACACCACCAGCAACGGTGCAATTCAGGGATGACGAACCGATTCCATCACATTCTGCCTCTTCCTCCGAGTGGGACTCAGATGCCAGCATGGGAGTGATGTTCGAGAATATCCTCTTCTTTTAATAATTGCAAAATTTTGCACATGGGCTTGCACATGGGATTTTTTGGGCTTCTGGGCTTCATTTAGGTTTATTCTTTATTTAATTAATTACTCAAGGCCTGCACACATTAAATAATAAAACATTAGTAATAGTGCATAATTGTAGGAATAAATATGAAAATGTGATAGTAATGTAGTGATAAATATGCACTTTTTACTACTTATCAGGCAGTCCGTCCTTACCCGCTGGAGTGGGATTCAGTACCATACCCACCAAAGTTCAAACACCAGCGTTACATACGTACGATGGTAAGAGCTCGCCCGAACCAGCACATCTACTATTTTCGTCTCAGACCGGTAACGTTATAAACAATGATGCTATCATGACTAGGCTGTTCATTGGCACCTTAAGGGGATAACATTCGACTGGTTCTGAAGTCTCCCTCCGGGCTCCGTCAATTCCTGAATTGACCTAAAAATCCGATTCCTTTCTCGTTCTATGAGGAAGAACCGAGGTAACCATGGAAAAACTCCTCTCTACCGTACAGAAGAAGGGTGAATTTGTTCGTGACTACATTGAGCGGTTCAGAAACTTGTCTCTGATGTGCCCTACAGGGATGCCATTATCCATGCTCTTAAAGACGTGCAGGCACAAACTTCGTAGACAAGCAGAAGTTTACATGGGGCTGTCAAAGCCCATATCTGGAAAGAACTGGTCGAGCAAGCTGAGATAGCCGAAAAGTCAGCTAAAAAGTTTGAACCATCACCCCTAAAGGCTGTTCGACACGGAAAAGGGGGGGGGGCGCTGGTGTAACGTTTCCTTGAATCAGATGAAAAATTACAGCCGGCTTAATCTTCCGGTTACAAGGAGGGGGAATATTGAATCTTGAATTCCCCCTTTGTTTAGTGCTGGGTTCTTCGGGTGGCGGTGGAGAGTGAATCTTGTTCTCCGTTGACCGGATGACTGTTGGGACCGTCAGGGATCTTCTCTTCGGTCGGTAGAGGGAGTAACTCAGCTCCGTCTACCAAAACTCTAGAAGAGGAGGTAGGCGAAGAGCGGCTAGTACTCAGTAAGCTCGCTGAAGGTTTTCTCTCTCTCTGTCGATGATCTCTCCTTTTCTTCTCGGAATCTCTCTTTCGCCCGATAATCGTCCTCGTTTCTTTTTTCCTCTGCCCGTCCCCAATAGTGACGGGACTATTTATAGGGTTTTTAGGGGGTGATCGTGCCCCCTAAAAGTGCTCCACGATGAGGGCCAACTTCCCCGCTACATGGGCGGTGGATGGCGCCATAATCGGGGTGGTTACAACCAAGGTGGGGGCACCTTGTTGCTGAGACGCGGGCGTTTGAGCCAACGCGCTTGATGCTGAGACGCGGGCTTCGGGCCGACGCGCCTTGATGCTGAGACGCGGCTTCGGGCCGACGCGCCTTGATGCTGAGACGCGGGCTTCGAGCCAACGCGCCTTGATGCTGAGACGCGGGCTTCGGGCCGACGCGCCTTGATGCTGAGACGCGGGCTTCGGGCCGACGCGCCTTGATGCTGAGACGCGGGCGTTGAGCCAACGCGCCTTGATGCTGAGACGCGGGCTATCTCTCGCGTCTTGATTGTCACATTTAGCCTTGTGCCTGGATCTTGGATCTCTGTGTTTTGGTGGCCTGTCTTGGTGATTTTTAGACAGCCTACAGAACCCCCTCCAAAGTTTTCGACATTCCGCAGTTAACTGGGACGGATTTCGAATACTTTGGACTCTAGCTGAGTTTGCCTTCATGACTAGACTGTAATGCTCCGGGTTTAATCTTATCTGGAGTTGGTCTTCGTGAGTGTACTGTGAAACTCTTTGAAGCCCCCAGAGTTGATCATGTTGAGTGTCTAGATGCACAGTCTAAACCTTCCCGATTGCTTTTAGTCTGTCACTGGCGCGCTTAAGCCAGGAGGGTGGTTGTCGTGCTTTGCGTCAGTGTACTGTTGAACTGATTTTGCAGAAGCAGGAGGCCAAACGCAGGTTCTTTTTCAAAAAGCAGAGATGGTACTGCTGTAAAGGCGCGATTTCTATAACGTGCGTCCTTTGGTAATGGAGACGTGACTGATCTTCATAGGCAGACGCGATTTTGGCCAGACTGGAAGGACACGAATTTCTTAGAGAGACGCGACCTTCCAAATGCATTCATGGAGAGGCTGACGTGGCATGTCCATCGAGGAGGTGCGTTCTTTGGGCGCGAATTCTGTGCCATGTCATGATTACGCCGCCAGCTGGCCTAGGGAACCGGCGAAATTTCGCCTTTTGGCGCGCGGATTTCCTGGTTCATTAAATGAACTGCTCCACGTGTCGACTGCTGACTCGAGGCTGGGGTTGCGACGCATGATCTTCTCCGTTCAGAAACGATTCTGTTACACGCGTCAAGCGGCGACTCGCTGCAGCGTCTACCGGGCCACACGCCGCGTATCTTCGCGAATCCCTGTGCCTATAAAAGGCAACAGTTGGAGAGATGCATCTTCTTCTCCGAACGTGCTTACTCAGAGATTAAGAGAGTTCTTCTTCTCCATTACTGCTCATCTTCTTCATTGACTCTGATCACCAATGGCACCCAAGGCCAAGCCGACGCGTCGTCCTCTAAGGCGACCATTGCCGAGGCCCAGAGGGGCAGCTCCTCCTCTGCACAGGACGTCGTTCTCCCAGGTTTCCAAGGTAAAGGCCCTTAGGCGGAAGTTTCACCATTAAAGAAAGTTCAAAGAACTTTTAAGAACCCTTAACACGTGAATTTCAAATCGTGTTTGATTCCCAGACGCAGTCTTTGGGATGATAACTGAGGCGGCGGGTTTGGACCCTCGCGCCCTTGAGTCCTGCGCTTCAGATTCTTCACTTAGAATATTTTCTATTTGTGAAGGGTTCAGACGCGGACTTAGTTTACAGAACGCGGATTTGATCCTTGCGTTCTGTTTCATCAGCTGCTGATTTTGATGAATCTGGCGCCCGAGTCCAAGCACTTTGACATCTGGGGATGTGAAAGGAAGGGAGTTACCCTCCTTAACTTCTGGCGATTATGGGGTGGAAGGGTTAAGGTGGATAACTCCCTTCTTTTCGCGCACCCCAGAAGTGACATCAAGGAGAATGTTTGTGGAGACGCCGATCCCATAGGTCTGGACGCGGATTTGATAATTCCTGCGTCCAGTGCCTCTTCTGCGTGGATGCGCAGGTCTGGACGCGGATTTAATAATTCCTGCGTCCAATGTCTCTTCTGCGTGGATGCGCGCAGGTCTGGGCGCGGATTTAATAATTCCTGCGTCCAGTGTCTCTTCTGCGTGGATGCGCAGGTCTGGGCGCGGATTTGATAATTCCTGCGTCCAGGTCTCTTCTGCGTTCGATTATGAACACTTAGCATTTTTTTTCTATGCTTTTGATAGAGTATCTAACTAAGTGTCCTTTTCTTTTTGCAGCGCCACGTCCTGCTACTTCACTCGCCAAGAAGTGCCACTTTGGTCATGTAGGTGGTGCTGACTGGGATTTGACTTTTGTATTACAAAGGACCGTTCCTGTGACTGCTGACAAGTCACCGGATCGCAGAGGAGGCTCTCAAATGTTGACATGAGAACTCTTTGGGTGTTTATGACTGATGCAGCATTCGCAACAGATGCTGGCATCAAGCTGGAGAAGCCTGCCTTCTTCTTCGGAGATCGTATCCACGGAGGGCGGGCCATAGCGTGTATGACGGAACTTACAAATGGCTCCGTCAAATAAAGGGTGAAAGATTCTTTCTTCCGGACATGGAGAGGATGTTCCCGCTGTCCTACTTCCAGCATATGTCCGTCCCTCGGAAGATGGAATGGGACCTTGCTCGATATGTTCCCGAGATCACTCTCGGTGATTTGGGCTCCCACAAAGTATACCGTCATGATAGCCATGACAGGTCAGTTATCGGCCTTTTTCCTGGGTCGCGCAGGACTGAGGTTCCAGCTGGGGAGATACCACAACTTGGCACTACTTTCCTCAACGCCTTCATGGAGGCGGAGGGTGACTACCGGTTGGGTTCCGTGCGCCGGGGTGGGTCCGTTCCACGGAGAACTATTGGTGGGGCAGGATGGTCGGCTTTGTCCTTACCGAGCTCGGGGGCCTGCTAAAGCGCGTGGGACTGTACTCGGCAGTCAGGGCCGTGCAGTGGGGGATCCCTCAAAGCTCTCAGAACTTCCTCGGGATTCTAGAGCGTTATAATCCTTCGACGGGGACGTTCTTTACTCCGGTCGGAGAGATGGGCCTTACTCTGCACGAGCTGCACGAGGTCTCGAGGCTGTCGACAGGATATTCCCTATGAGGAATATGTCCCGACCGCTGTGGAGCTTCGCTATGTGAAGGAGGAGTTTCCCCTCATATATGAGACCTACTGGGAAGTGCTATGTCACTTCCACATTTCGGCCAGATAACCAAATGCCGGTCGCAGGGAGTCAAGCAACTGTCTTGGGCCAGTTACTTGTTCAATAATGTCAACACCAAAGACCATCGGATAACCCGATTGGATCCCAGCTCTGACAGGGAGATCGAAGACAGGATCGACCAGGCTCCGAACAGCTTCTACACCACGGAGTCGAACGAGGACGGTTTCGACCCTGACTTGGTTTTTGAAAGCTTTCACCATCAAGCCCGGACTCCTATCTCCGATCGGGCGCTGTTGGCGGGCTTTCTGATGTTGTGGCTGAAGCGCTGTGTGGTGCCCACGCTGCCGCATGAAGTCATTGTGCTGACGTGGTGTACCCGGCGGTGCTCCTGGCTCATGGGAACCCCATAGCCCTTCTCCCGGCCGTGGCGGCTGGTATTTAGAGCGGGCTGCGGGCGCTCACTAAGAGTTTCTGCGAGCCACCAAAAACTGCAGACTCCGAGGGAAAGCCGTATGTTGACTCAGAGGGGAGTCCGACGGTGAAGCGTCCCAACCTCGTGTCGAGCTGCCTTACACGTACCTTATTGCTTGGTACGTGATGCATTGCCCTTCTTTGATGACGGCAGCGCGTTGGAGGGAGAGTTCTGTCCCTTTTGTACAGCGGTTGGAGGGTTCAAAATGGCGTGATCCTTATATATATTACGTCGGAAGTGCCTTTCAGACCCTGCAAACTACCAGCTCAACGCTGCCTCCTCCAGATCCCTGATGCATCTTTCGGGGATCTACTTGTTGATTCTGTTGGCCCAGATGACTTCACGAGGTTATCCGCGGGGGCCTTCTGGTGGTTGCTAAATATCCGGCCCGGATATGTGCTTTTCCGGCAAGGGATGTCATGTACCATTGAGCCGTACATGCCGAGTCGCTTTGCTCGACAGTTCGGCTATGATCAGCTCTATGTCGGGAACCCCAATGCTAGACTTGCCTTCGAAGGGAACCTGTTCGAGGGTGCTCGGGCCTGGTACTATAGTGTGGCTGGAGGGACGGGAGTATCTTTTCGTCTACCTCTCGAGGGGCCCAAGTGCCGTACGAGTTTCAGCTTCTGTACTTGGTACTCCCAAGCCATCCAAACGCCAGACTTTTTTCCGGCGTCTTCATGCATTGAGAGCATCAATGCAAGTCTCGAGGCCAGGACTGATTCTAGTAAACCTACGAAACTCGTAGAACAGTACCTGAGGCCAAAAGGAGGTCGGGCGAAGATCGAGGAGGGAGCCCCCAGCAGTGAGGGCGGAGCCGCGACCGGCAAGGGCAGAGCCACCAGCGACAAGGGCGGAGCCACCAGCCACGAGGGAGGAGCGCGGGCCAGGAGGTCTAAGCAGTTGGCGAGCAAGCGTCATCGACGCTCTGCTTCTATTGCTGAGCCTGCCCAAAGAAGGCTCGGAGGGATTTGAAGGCTGAAGTCTCTCAATCCGGAGACATCTCTGCTGGAGTTGAGGCTCCTCCTGAAGACGTCCTGTTAGGGTTGAGGAACCGTCGGAAGATGAAGATTCCCCACCCTAGTCCGTGCTCCTAGGTCGCGCAGCAAGACCGTGAGGAAGGGGAGCTTGTTGACGAGTCCACCGCCGCCGAAGATGACGAGTCACTGGAGGTCGACATAATGACTGGAGGGGATGTTGAGATTGCAGGCATCTCAGTTCAACCCGAGCCTTCTTCTGCTCATGAGGGGAGAGACGAGGCACAGCAGCCGAGGTCTCCTAGCATCTTCATTTCCAGTCTTAGGGCAGTCGACCCTAGTCCTACCACTGGTAATTGGAGGTAAGGCTCCTGTTGCGGAGCTTCCTCGCGTTGCGCTGTCGTCTTCTTCGTTATCGGGGGAAAGCGCCTTTGAAGACGAGACCGACTATGGCGATGAACCCGCTCTTCCTGATCAGAGCAAATTCTTCCACATCTCGAGGAGGAAAACATGAGGGTGAGCCATCGACTGCACCATCGCTGGCGATTATCCCTACTGAAGTATTCTTTCTATCTTCTGTCTAATTTTCTCTTTGAAGAGGATGTTCTAACATTCTTCTTTTATGCTGCAGGGCCAACCGAAGATGCTGAGGCTACAACCTCCTCGCGTATCGAGGAGATGGTGAAAGAGTTGACCCAGCCCGAGGGGATTGAGGTCTCGGCTGCTGAGATACCCTCAAAGGGGGCAGCTGTTGAAACTGGGGAGCCTTCCACTCTGCCAGAAGAGGAAGCAACCACTGAGGCTGAGGAGGCTCTCACTCTGCCAGGCGAGGAGGTTACTGCTGAAGCCGAGGAGACTTCCGCTCCGCAGGATTCGACGTCTCTGGACCTCCAACCTGGTAAGGCAGCTCTGATGCTTTAAATGTTTCGCTTTTCTACCATTGTGGCTAACATCGCGATAACTTGCAGAGAGGACTGAGGGGGCTCAGGTAGAGAGTCTGACGGTCGGTACCCTTCCAGAAGGCCACACAGCTCAGGTCTCGATTGAGGTTTCTGAGGAGGTTGCGCTAACTACTCCATCATTGGTCGTGGAGGTTCCTGCAGAGGTAGCACCTCCGGAAGCGCCATTGGCCAATCTTGCTCTTGCCGCATCGATGGCCAGCACGACTCTTGTGCGAGAAGATCCGCCTTATATCCCCTATCCTGTGACAGAAAAGGGGTCGGGAAGCTTCCTAGGTGGTGAAGACATGGGGGAAATGGCACGTCAGATGGTGCAGCAATTCTTCGCCTCGATGGGATCAGTATTGATCTCATCTTACGTGGGAGCAGCTCCTTCCAATTTGCCCAGAAGCTTCTCGAAAATATGGCCTGAACATCGAATTAACGGGAGGCCCCTCACTTGCCGAGGCATGTCTGCGGGTGGTGAAGCAACTGGGAGATGACCTGCACGAGCTGGAGTCTTTGGAAAATGCTGGCCTTGATGAGGCCCAGGCCACCTTGACTAGGCTCCTAGCTGTTCAAGAACAAGAGCGACAGGAGGCGGAGGCACAAATTGCTGCAGGACCCGCAGCCTCGAATATTCCCAGGCTGAATGTCGAAGACTAACCGCCAATTCAAGGGAATCCGAGCTTACCATGCAGAGCACTGAGCAAGTCATCATCAGTGCTCGTGACACCATTGCCAAGGCTCGGGACACCATTGCCAAGGCAGAAGCTGTGCTTGCGTTCAATGAGAAAGAAGCTCGTTACCATCAAAGAGGAGCTTGAGGAGCAACAAGCTGCTAGGCGCGAGCTGAAGAGAGTCTGTCTCTACACTCTTCCAGGGTGGAATCTCTGCGAACGCAGCTGGCTGCAAGACCCTTCCTATCCGAAGAGGAGCTGCGGGTCCAAACCATGATGGAGGCTGAGAAGGCGCGCCAAACACGAGATTCACCGCCTTAGGGAACAAATCCGTACCTTGGCGAACCAGGACATTTAGCCTTCTTTTCTTTTCCCCTTTTTGTAAAGAAGAGGACACTCTATTTAGAGTGTTTGTATCCACTTTTACTGTTTATAATAAAAGTTTGAAAAATTTTGCTCCATCTTCTTTGCTCAGCTGTAGGCGAATCCAACTCCTGGTAACGGCTGTGAATATTAAACTTAGGTAAGACTAAGTTCTGTTAATGAAACGCGGCCTTGACTCTGAGTCTTCTTAATGAGACGCGACATTGATCCATAAAGTGAAGACGCGGCCGTCAGTCCACAGGAACTTAGATTTACTAAGTCCTTTTGATGAGACGCAGCATCAATCTCAGATTGATACGCGGTCTTCTTGATGAGACGAGCATTGATCCATAAAGTGAGACGCGGCGTCAGTCCATGGAGTGAGACGCAGCGTCAATCACAGAGTGAAACGCGGCTCTGAATAACGCGAATCTGTCTTGCTAAGAAACGACCGGATCGAGCAGACACGGGTACGCAGCCTCGAGCGACTTTCCCATCTGCGTTCAATGCAGCATGACTTAAAAGATTTTTAGGAGATCTTTGAACGTCAAGTCTTCACTGTCGATTGGGGTTCCGGGTCATCCGTTGCTTCCCAAGGCAGTTATCCACGCGTCGGCCTCTCATTGGATTCAGGCGTTAAATGCCCTTGCATGCAGAACCGACGCTCGGCGGTTGAAAAACCGGCGCTCTTGTCGGTTTCCAAAGCAGCGTTTCACGCGTCCGTTTTGATTGGGCTTTGACAGTTATGCGCGACGGTTCCGATTGATTCCCCATTAATGACAGTTATTAGGGACTGCCTATAAATAGAGTGCACCCTCTCTTTCTTCAACAATCCGAACTTGGACTGTTTTCATTTGTTTTGCTCCGAGAGAAGTCTAGCCTTGATGTTATCTTTCAGAGAACCGTCTTCATGGGTGAAGGTGACCCCGTGGATGAAGATGACCCAGAGCTCTCATGCCTCTGTTTGGTCTCTTCAGAAGAATCCTCTCTCGAATCATCTTGCGCGCGCCCGCGTTGTGGATGCAGAGAGGCAAACTCTGGACGGAGGTTTTCTGCTGGTATGTCACCCGATGATGTCCATAGCCTGTATTTTGGCATAGCCATCTGAATGAAATCCTGGTGCATTCCTATTCTGGAATTGTGCTGGTGACTTGAACTTTTCTGAACGCGGGCTCTTGACGCTGGCTTTGCTCATGGCTATTGCCTTGGCGCGTTTCCGACCTGAATCTTGCAACTCCTGTTCACCCAGTAGAGAGATGGCAAATTTTCGGCGTTTGAAGTTTTTCGCGTCTAGTACATTAGACGCGGGTGCAAATGAGGCCGCGTTTGAATCCTGTGCGTGGCACAGTTTTGACTCGCGTCTGTTTCTGCCGACGCGGTGGTTTGACCGTGCGGGTTGTTCCAGCGTCTGAAGTCTTCAATGACTGCCGCGTTCTGTCACTTAGTTTTCTTTGTTAAAGTATACTAAGTTTCAGATTTCTAACTCTCTTGTTTATTCTTTGCAGGTTCGCTGGTCTCCTGGAAGAGTGCTTCAACCGGCGAGATGCTCAATGTTCGTTTGTAAGAGAGTAAATTATGGTCCTCGTCGTTTGTAAGAGAGTAAATTATATCTCTGACGAGGACCCAAATCTCGCCAAGGTCTCTTCAGATCTCCTGCACCACTCTTGCCTGATGGCAAGAGATGGTCAGGTCAAGTATGACGGCGAGGAGGTTCCCGGCGGTTGCGGTGGCGGAGAGGATCCTCTTCCTCTCCCATCCCAGAAGTAAATCAAGGACAGTCCATGTCCTTTGGATGGCCTGCGGGGGAAAGATCAACTCTTGAACGAAGAGGGTTGCAGGCTCTTCTGTTGCCACCGGACCTCAAGAACACCATTGCTCCTGGCTTAGTCAGCTAGGGCGCTTTCGAGGTTGGCGTCGTGCATCAAAGTGCAATCGGTTTCCAACAGTCGCCACAATTTGGCACTTCTTCAGACATCATGCACTTAGGATCAGAGGCGGCTTCAAGGAGTGAGTACGGCCTCAGAAGAGAGAGAGGGATTCTTTGTACTCCTTAATTGTAACACTCAATCTATTGTATAAGAGAGCGTTTGTATCACTTTCATGTGTTTGGATATGAATAAAAGTGACACTTTTCTTTTTGCCTCTTTCTGTTGTCTTGAATGTTTGTTTTAGAAGCAAAAGAATGATTTTGGTGGACCCGCCACTTTATAAAAGAAAGTGACAGGGGGAAGCGTACTCCCAGAGAAGGTGAACTTTTGTCAAGTGTCTAGGATTGACTTGATTCAAGGTCAGCTGGGGAATTTATAAAACATTGTCAGCGGTGTAATGTTAACCTAACAATGTCTTTAGGTGGACCTGTTATTCTGTTGAAGAGAATAACAAGTGAAACTAGACCCGCGAGGAATCTAGTAAAGCTTTTACCGTTAGAGGTGTGATATTAACTTAACGGGTTGGAGATAGTCTTGTCAGAAGTATGGTGTTAACTTGACAAGGATGTGAGTCAGAGGTGTGATATTAACTTAACTCAGAATGTCACTGTCATAGGTGTAATGTTTTAACTTAACAGTGAGGTAATGCTAGAGGTGTGATGTTGAACTTAGCATTGGTCATCTCGACTTAGACGAGGAAGTCGAGGAACGGTCATGGCCATAGGTGTATTGTTGAACTTAGCGATGACTCGGATGCTAGAAGTGTAGTGTTAACTTGGCATCG